>VNJZ01012433.1:0-18622 GCA_008042795.1 Drosophila asahinai
CTTTTAAAGTCTAACAAGTGCGATAAGTTTGTGGAGACTTTTAAAGTCTACCAGGCGAATCGGTGGGCCGATTCGTGAGCGGTGGAGACGCTGACGTCTACCAGAGGTGGGTCGGGGAAAATAATACGGGGACTAACTAACAGAATGTATAAATGTGGACCAGATCCGTAAATCGGGTCCCCAAAACGACTCTTGGCACTGACTCCTGGATGTGGGCTACTAAACGTAGGCTTACCTCACCCAATCGCTGTCGGTATCTGAGTGCCTTCCCACTGGCTGTGGTCCGCTTTATATAGGAATCCGGGAGGTCTAGTGTGTCCGCCGCACGTGCGGACTTCGTCCTTTTTGGTGTGACAAAAGCCCCTTCGGCCCAGTGTGACCCTTTGATCTTGATCAATGGCGCGCGCGCGCGGATATTCAAATTTGAATTTGAATGTTTGGAACTGTTTAACATTTTTCTTTAGTTTTTATTGTTTGGTTTTATGTTTTTTATTTCCATTATCTCTATGTGCGCGCTCAAGCGTCACAATGCATTAAACTATTAAACCGTATGTCTTTGACCGCGATTTTCTCAAAATTGGTACGTTATGAACTTTTTAGTTTTGGATTAGCAATGTACCGGTTAAGACCTTTCAGAATCAATAGCGTTTATTCGCCGGGTAGAAAAAAGTTTGATTTTTGTTGGCCTGTGTAATCAATCTTGGCCTGGGTTTCTTGTAGTAATTTTCTTCAAAGCAAAATGTCATAATGAGGTGAAAAGTCGTTAATGGTAAAATGGTGGAATTTTCTCAAAAAGACCTTTATCAGGACTAAGGAGTCAATCCATTTTGTCTTGCTTTTTTCTTACTGATCAGTAGGCTCGGTAAAGGGGGCTTCCAGCTCATAAAAAAATAATAAACTGTAATCACTCCCGTTTAATTTTGTAACCGATAAAAATGAATTTTACATAGAAATTGAAATATTGCAGGCCTGTGTGGTTAGGGGTACAGTTTGTAAATATCCATAGCTTCTTTAAAAACCATTGCAGACCAAGTCTTATAAGTAATTTTATGGCTAATAATGAGTAAAAAATGATTTTGCTTTTGAAAATAAAAAAAAGCAAGTCGGAAAGCTATTGTCGAGTGTTGCCAACTGTGAGATACCCGGTACCCAATGCATTGTTTGTGAAATTCAATAGCACATGAACATTGAAAAAAAAAAATGTTGACAAATGAAGACAAATGTTGCTAAATGTTGAGGAAGCCCCAAAAAAGACAATTGATGCTAGGGACACGTTGAGCAACACTCATTTGCGCTGTCAACACAGAAGTAAAATAATCATACAAACCGAATTAGATTGGTGACATCAATTAGGTGACTTTAGCTCTTATATAGTCTTTGAGATCTTTTTACCCACACGGAAGGACGAAAAGACGGACATGGCTAAATCGACTCGGCTGGTGATGCTGATCAAGAATAAATATACTTTATGTAGTCGGAGTTGTTTCTTTTTGCCTGTTACATACATTCTCGGTTGGCACTAACTTATTTACCTTGTACCCTATGGGTTCCGGGTATATAAATATTGAAGGCTGGCTCCTAGGAAAAAGTCCTAAAAATGGTCACAATATCCATTTTATAGACTATTGACCTTGAATTACGCAAAAACGTGATAGAGCATTGAAAATTGGAGCACAGATTCGTGATTTAGATCACAGCACAGATTAAGCGCGATAACATCTATAAGAATCACCTTCTTCAATATCTTGTAACTGATATTTTGCAGGCCTGTGTAATTTTTTTGTTGCCTTTCTTGTTTAATTTAAGTTTTCATAAACTTGAGCATAATTAGGAAAAATGAATTAGCCATGTTCTTATGCCATTTAATTTCACCCACAATGCTTTGGGTACCTGGTATCTTATAGTCGGTCACATTCGACTGTAGCTTTCTACTTGTGTTAATACCACATAGAATCATTTTAGTAGCATTCGAAAGAGATTTCATTTGTATTTAATTATTTAATCCACAAATTTAATTTGATGACCTCACTTGGCTTACTTTCCTAAGCCTCATGCACTTGTTTGAGGGTGGAATTCTCGAAAAGATGACCAGTGCGGAGTACGCTGCGCAATCCCGGAAGATTACAAAGGACCAAGCCCAGCAATCCATTGAACAGGCGGCCGTAGCGAGTGTAAAGGACATCACAAATGGAAAGATCAACGAGGTTTCGAATCATTCACCTAGCCACGGCAGGGAGGTCATTAGTCCGCTTAACCTACGCATGCTGCAAGGCGCCTTCATCGCCCTTGGAGTGGGCTCACTGACTGCAGGTATCTATACATATATGGGTCTCGACATCTTGAGTTCCTCATCTTAGCTCGTGCTCTGACTCTGCCCAGGTTCGATATTTCTTTTGGAGATACTTCTTCGGCGACTCACTCTGGTACAGAAAATAAAGCGCTTGTGGCTGCACTACCTTCGCCGCTGGCTTACACATTGGGGACGATTTCACATTTGGATCGCTAGTATATATAAACCTCGATTCCGTTGATTTGGCACATTAAAAAGGCATATTTTTATTTCGGATGTGCTAAAAAAAAAAAAAAAAAAAAACTTGGCCTAATTTTGTTTGCTAGTAAGGTGTCTTGGTCAAAAAACTTGTGAGATCGATCTGAGGACGCCTAGATGGGACTACCGCGCGGGTTGTGGCTTAGCTGTAAATAAGCAGGCGGTGAGAGTCAGACGGAATCCGTTAGACAGAAATAGTCAACATAAAGTGCTATCGTTTTCATAGAAAAAACACTCTTTTCTTACTCTTTTTTGTTCTCATAATGACTGTGAATATTTATAAAAAAAAGTCTCTGAAAAGTGTCCGATTGCGCTCATATTGGTTGCTGGAATGTTCCTTTTCTGAGGGTTATCAGTATTATATATGTGTCAGAATCGTGTCAGACTAGACTCAGAAATAACCCACATAAAGTGTGACTGTTTTCAAAGAAAATAACGCTCTTTTCTGACACTTTTTTTGGCTTATATAGACTGAAAATGCTCATCAAAAACTTCCGAAAATGATCAGAAAACACTCATATTGTTGGCTGGGTAATCAGTCCCAGACAACCAACTGATATAAATACTGATAAAGCTAGTGGTTCGTGAGATAAAATGCGTGACACTTTTCCCACTCCAAGGTGTAGTTTGGACCTGACTGACGGTATAAATAAGCTAACTGTGCCTTTTCTCGAATATGACAGATCTCTGGGAGGGCGGACCTCTCTTCAGAAATAGCTGCTTTCGCGATGTCTACCACCGTGGTGATGGCGTCCACCCTCAACTTCACCAACCTGAATTCAATCTGTGAGTTGAATACCTTACCAGCCGCCACGATAGCTGATCAAGTGCTCCCGCACCTTGCTTGCACCATAGATCAGAAAGATTGAAAGATTCTCAGTTTCGCTATCAGTACTAGCATCTGCACTTTCCACCTGTTTGGGAAAATCACCTCCCTGACGCATCTTCTAAAAAGCAGATATGTTCGGTTTGAGCGAAAGGGCAATATTTAAGGCTCTGTTGGGGACAAGGTCCGTGCCAGGGACCCTTGCAGGCTTGACCTTTATTGCGGGTGCTAAGATCTCTGCCTCTGGCTTCCAACCTTTGCGCAAACGAAGCCTCTGTCTGATCGTACAGATGACATGTTTAGTTGAGCTGCCACCTGTTCAAAGTGCGGCTTTGCCAGAGCTGTCCGCTGCCCAGTTGGGGCATGATCCAACCCTGTAGGTTTCTTCGCTTAGAAACCGCCCTGGACAACGCTCTGTATGACGACGCCGACGGCCGACCGACAGTGGCGACTGGCAGTCTGGTGGTTCTTATCCTTACGTTTTTGGTCGGCACCTCTAAAACAGCATGATGTGTTATTGCATTCAGCTATTTTGGGCCCTTCTTGGCCGCACATGAAGCAGGATCTGCTTGTGTCCGAGGCGCTGGTGCATCTGCTGGCTATGTGGCCTGGTTCCAAGCAACGGAAGCACTTTGGGCGGGAGCCGATCTCTCTGAGGCGACACATCGTCCAGCAGACTTTCCGACCGGTATGAAATGGAGTGATTGTTTGGAAAACTTTTTTGTTTTTTATGATTATGCAATAATTCTTAATATTTAATAATTCATATATACCATAGCAACAATTGCAAAAGAAAAAAATAGTTTTAGCAAATATATCAGATTAAAGCATAAGTCATTTTATTTTAACATTAACAAAATAGGAGCGATCAAATAAAAAACAAAATAAACTAAAGAAAGAAATTTTTCCTATTCTTCTAACAAATCTAACGCACACTTCATTATATTTGAATTGTATTTGCATGGCAATTTCCTTAGTCCCGTAATAAAAGGATCGGAAGATAAAAGTAGTCTGTTCATTAAATCCGTATTTGTTGCAATTCGAGATGTTTTTCTAGTATGCTGCTTTCTAAATAGTTTTATATCTTTGTTGCGCGATTCTGCAGCTTCTTCCGATAATTCTTCAATTGATACAAGCGCAAAATTAATCACATCTGCACCATGGACTAAGACTTTGTGCACTGAGGGCGGAAAGTAGTACCAATCATAGAAATCTAGCAACTTCTTGGCAGTATCAAGAGCATATAT
Organism: Drosophila asahinai; assembly: GCA_008042795.1. Taxonomy (NCBI): domain Eukaryota; kingdom Metazoa; phylum Arthropoda; class Insecta; order Diptera; family Drosophilidae; genus Drosophila; species Drosophila asahinai. The sequence goes on from VNJZ01012433.1 coordinate 4,622, forward strand.
TCGGAATTTGTCAGCATTAACTCTGTACCCGGATGACATAGCTTGAAGCAATGTTGAACATCGCATTATAAGGCTTTCATCTAAGCCAGTTATTTCAGCTGATAAATCCGAATTTTTAAAAAATGTTCTCGCAGTATTTCCATTTTTCGAATTCCCGCTTCCTCCACTTCTCGGTTTGTCCACTATTAGCCCCATTTTTGCCTTGAAGTCATCTTGGATCCTTTTTTTTCTTAAACTAACAGATTGTTTTCCTTCTGCGGTAGAAATTCGCCAAATTTTTTGGTCCAATCTGTACGCGATGTGCAAAAAATATTCAAAGAATCGAATATAACAGTGTAATGGTGACAAACCAAACTCAAAGCTGTTCTTATTCACATTTTTTGCAAGCACTTTTCCAAATTATTCATATCCGTTGGCTTTGCTTGACAAATGTAACATTTGGCTGCAGATGTGTCAATAAGGGCATTACATATTTTTCCATCTACCATGGCCAACTGCAAGCTGTGTTTAACTTCGATCCTTTTATTGCCGACATCACATACAGTCTGCTTTAACTCATCAAATTGTTCCTTGAAATGCCTTTCTTCGTTTAAAGACAATTGAGCCGTTTCTTTTTGAAATTGGAACCTCATCGGTCTGCAGAAGCGTGTAGATGAAGGTCGGGGATTTTTCCAAATTATTTGATGGCCTTTAGGGTCACTTGAATCGGTTATCAGCTACAACGGTACGTATGACGTAACAAAAAGAGAAGAGTCGTCCAAATTATTGTTAAGCGCTTTCTGTTTGTATTCAGAATGTCCGGTACTTTCATCAAATCCCCATTTTCCTATCAAAATTAGGTTTCAAATCGTCCGTTCTGAATAACTTCAGTTTGAAGTTTTAAAATCCGGGAAGCCGTATGGTTTAACAAGCTTTGTAGTTGAACTTCAGCTTTTACTTCAGAAACGATGATTTCATCTGGGTAGCTAAGTTTTTTTGCATTCAACATCTGCTCGTAACTTGGCAATACATCAAACGAAACTACTAAATTAATAAATTTACGAATGAACAAATATTGGTGTTTTGATAAATTTGTCTCTACAAAAAGTTTAGTTAAAATAAATTAGTTAAATCGGCTATGTAGCCATTGTTTTCAATGTGCTTTTGCACAACTTCAATAATTTTTTTCAGTTTTCCTGTATTAGTTCCATTTTCTGTGCACCACAAATCAAAAATATATAGGCGTGTAAAAACACACGTATAAGAAGCGCCTAAAAAGTAAATTCGAAAGGAATGAATAAATAAGGAAAGTTACAATGCATTTAAATACACGAAAGACAAAGACAGAGCAACAGCACAATACCCAAAAACATAACCTTGAAAAATGTAAGACGGCGTCAGTATATTTACGATTATATACACATCTGCAAATTTCTGCAGCTGATTTTAACGATACAGTACCTTTAGAATCAGACAATTACAGTAACATATAAAGCAAATATAGGATTTTGTGAGATCACAACTAAAACTCCAACTAAACATGAAAAAGACGATCACAAAACACACAAAAAACGTTAAATCAATCAAAAATACACAAAAAAAGATTTGATCAATCAAATTAATTTCACACAAACAATTAATAAAAGTACACACCCTCAACATTAAAATTAATTTTAAATAATTAAATTTGGTAATTTTCTGCGAACGTTTCACCACTTTGAAAAGCAACTTGGTTGTGACGAAAAGCTATATTAACGCCGCTACGCTCTATTTTTAGAAGTCCCGTTAGATTTCTGAGTAAGACCGCTTTGCCATTAAGAGATTTTGACAATTTAGAGACAAATTGTTTACATTTTGACTAAATATTTTTTGATGGATTTTTTTACTTTTGGCCTATGGGCGCAACCACTGTGCTGTGTGACGAGCGTTACCGTGAGTTTCTCCCTGGTAACCAAATCGTCGAATCGGCATGAATCGTTAATTTCATCTCCTAGTTGGACCTGGTTCGGACCTTCTGCTCAAGTCTTCTTGGCGATTAGGTCCCCTAGAATCACCCTCATCTCCGCAATCAGCCACCCAATATGGGACAGACTACACGTGAAATTGCTGGGTAGCACGGCGTGGGGATTCCACCGATGGCCGGGGATTTCTCCACGACTCTTTCGATGGGGATTATTCCGCACCTGATCGGTCGCCAGAGCATCGTTTTGAAGGCATACGCACTGCGGAGGGGGTGGCAACTTGGATCGGCTTCGTGACATTTACCACCTGGTTGACCACCGACGTGCTTGCGAGCATTTGTCCACCTAAGACTGGCATCTTGCTCTGCGGTAAGGATAGCAGCCTGAATCACCCGAATGCAGCAGTAGCAGGCAGTTTTTTACAGTAAGCACTAGTTTCTGCAGCCAGCGCCCCCTGTTGGGCACCGTATGGCTCCCATACGAAGCGCCATCTGGGCGTTTATTGGCGGAAGCAACGAAGTCGCTTAATCACACTTTCGAGCACTGCTAATCAGCTGGACAGCAGGCCAGTTGGCGTTACCTGCAATATTTGTGTGGGCCAAGCCCTTTGAAAGAGAGTTTACCTTCTCTAAGAGAAATGAGAGAAAACGGCCTACTGGAAGAAGGGGTTCCACTAACCCTCTCAGTGGCCCACCGACCGTCTTCAAGATCTCCAGGACGGAACACGTAAGTTCGCCGGCAAGGAATCTCCATCCACAACTAAACCCCTTTTATTCCCGTATTTCGTTTTGGCGTCCTAAAATACAAGATGCACCAAAGAAAATCCGCCCACTCTATTTTGCGCACCGCACGGCTTTCCGACTATGGGATAGGTCGTCCACTCAATAAGGCCTGGATATTTATTATACCCGCTACCTAAAGGGTACAAGGGTATTATAAGTTAGTGCCATTCGAGAATGTATGTAACAGGCAGAAAGAGGCATCTCCGACCCTATAAAGTTTTTATATTCTTGATCAGCATCACCAGCCGAGTCGATTTAGCCATGCCCGTCTGTCCGTTCGTCCGTGTTGGTAAACAGATCACTGAGACTGTAAGAGCTGGAGCCACAAAGTTGCAGACAGTACTCTAATCCGTTCCACGCAGATCAAGTTTGTTTTAAAAATTTGCCCACTTCCGCTTCCGAAAATCAATTAAAACGTTATATAAACTTTAGTCATAATATTCGATTTAAAGAAAATACATAAAATAAATAAATTGGATTGTGCGATCCTTTGAGTAAAATCGGATCATAATCTTGTGAGTTTTGTTTTCTGTGTTTATTTCTCCCACCTCTTCTTTCAGGCGACTACGCGTCGCTCCGATCCGCTCCCAATGAAAGATAGTGTGCTTTACATTGTCACCTCCTGCATCTTCATATACACATTTGGAATCAGTACTTTCCCTATAGTGTGCAAAAAGGAACCAAAGTAACCATGGTCTGTTAGCATTTGCGTTACATAATAGTCCACATTTCCGTGCTTTCTTCTAATCCATGTTTCGAGGTTTGGTATAAGCTTAGATGTGCACCTTCCTGATCTTTCAGCTCGCCATCTTTCCTGCCATTGTTCGAGGGATTCTTCTCTCGATTGCCACTCTGGTCGTCTCTCCTACCTGCCGCAGCTCGTTGGTTTTTTTTTTCGCCCTCTGGCTGGCTATTCGTATAGCTGTGGTACTTTGCACCTCCAGTAACGGTTTTCCCCTGCAGGCTGTGTTTAGGGTGTCTGCCCAGACCTCACATCCATACAGCATGATTGCATTGTTCACCTTCATCAACAGTTTCCGCCTTGACAGTATAGGTCCACCCACGTTTGTCTCGACCGCCCGTTTTCTCGACTGTTGGATGTATTCGCTGAATGTAAGTTTTGAGTCCAATCTAACTCCTAGGTACTTTATAACCTTTTGCGTCCTTATTACGTTTTCCCCGACTCTCATATCTATTTATAATGGAATCCTTTTCCTGATAGCTATCAGCAACTTTGTTTTTTCGTCAGCTAGTTGCAGGTCGTGTGAGTTCAGCCATCTATTCACACGTATTATGACTTGTGTCAGCTTGCGTTGTGCGTACTCGGTGTTTCGAGCTGTGATGACCGCGACTATGTCGTCTGCATAGCCCACTATAAACGTGTCATCAGGCATATCAAGGTGTAAAATTTCATCGTAGCTGATATTCAAGAGTTGTGGTCCAAGTATTGATCCTTGTGCTGCTCCTGATCTTGTGATTTTAATGCATTTCTCTCCTGCCGTTGTTTGACACAGTAGCCTTCGGATTTCGAGCTAGTTTTGTATTATCCTCATAAGGTATCCTAGGATTTTAAATCGACTTTTTAGAACACCGATTATGTTTACCCACTTAACACTATTGAAGGCGTTTTTTACATCCAAAGTTGCTAAAAGTACTACCGGTCTCGAGTAGTGGATGCCTTGGTGGCTGCTGAGTACTTCGTGAACAACTTCTTGAATTTCTTCAATGGTCGATCTGCCTGTTTTGAAGCCATACTGCCTGGTTCAATCGCTTCTGATAAACGGGGCTTGATAATTTTCTCTAGGAGTTTCCCGGCTGTGGTTTACATGCAGAGCGGTCGATAAGTTGATGGTGTTAGGGGATCTCATTTCCCCTTGCTTATCAGGACCAGCCGCTGTATCTTCCGGGAAGAGGTCTCTCAAGACCTCTGCAGAAATGTTTTCGGGGTCAGGAGCCTTCTTTGTGTCGCCGTATATAGTTCGTCTTCTGTGAAAGGTCAACTTCTTCTTCTGTTATTGGCGGGGTCGTTCTTGGTGAGCGGGGAAGAGTGTGTTAACTATGTGGTTCATTTGCTTTTCCACCAGTTCTGGTACAGTGCTTCTTGATCTAAGCTTCTTCATGACGATTTTATACCCCATACCCCACGGGTCAGAGTTAACGTCGTTGCAGAGGCCTTTCCATTTCTTCCTTTTGCTCTCCCGGAAACATTTAAGTCCTTTTTGGATTTCTTAAATTGCAGCTCCTGTTCTGCAAAAAATCCTCTACGCCTTTGATGCACCCTTCTCTTAGAGATTTTATTTCTTCTGTCCACCAGTACACTTCTTGACCTCTGCGTGGGTTGCTCGATTTTGGCAATCCATACTGCCGCAGTGTGCGTAATATCTTCAAACCAAAAGCCGTCCTCTCGTTTTAATATTGTTGTTGTTCTGATTATGTGGATATTTGATTGAAGAATCTTCTTCGCAAAAATCAGCGTTTGAAAAAATTGCACATGCACACACCGGTAACCTGACACCGACGAGTTGGTTGAACTGTCAGTCATCCAGACAAAGACGAACCCATGCTAGAAATTCAGCCAATGGGCGACAAGCAGGGCATGAATACTGGAAACAGTTTAGGTCATTCCGGTGATCAATAGGGGAAACTAGGCACCGTCTTCGGTATAAAAGGCCCCAATTTAGCAGTACCAAAAAGGTCAGAGTCAAAGAGTAAGAGTCAATTCCAAATTGAATGCGTGCAAGCCGCATAAGTGGAAAAGTCGGATAGCCTTCCGCGATCGTGAACGCGATTAATGTAAGGTACCGCTATAGTCCTTTATAGGAAACAAATATCCTTGAAGCTGTCGAGCGTTTTACAACGTCCCTTCCGTGCCGAGTGCAATGCGAATCCCTGCCGATCTCTGCCGTGACAAAAACTGAATCCTGAAGAACAATTTGCAGTTCCACTACATACAAAATTAACCGTGCAAACAACTATAAAAAAAGGACAGGTTCCCCTATTACTAGGCGTAGCCTAAATTCTGTATGACTCTCCAAGAATGGTTCTACATCAGTAATGAGAAGCAGAGCCACTCAAGCCTCAATAATCTGACAACAAATATATAAAAGCAAAGCCGCCACTACATTAACCATTTTCTGAACACATTTTCTTCTTTCTTTCAACACAAAACATATCTTATTATACCCTTGCAGAGGGTATTATAATTTTGACCAGATGTTTGCAACGCAGTAAAGGAGGCATCTCCGACCCCATAAAGTATATATATTCTTGATCAGCATCGCCAGCCGAGTCGATCTAGCCATGTCCGTCTGTCTGTCTGTCCCTCTGTCTGTCCGTCTGTCTGTCCGTCTGTCGGTTTCTACGCGAACTAGTCTCTCAGTTTGAGCTATCGAGCTGATATTTTCAGCATAGTCTTATTTTTTTAGCACGCAGTATATATGTCGGAACGACCGAAATCGGACTACTATATCCTATAGCTGCCATAGGAATGATGGCGAAATTAATGTAAACAAAAATTTAACTTCTCTGTTTTTCAACGTATTTCTATAAATTTTGAGATATTGCATTTTTTTATGGTTCTAGAATTACGGTTTTAATTTCATCAAGATCGGACCACTATATCATATAGCTGCCATAGAAGCTATCGTTCGATTTATATTAAAAAGTAAAATTCTACATGTAAAATGAAAAATTTACAAAATTCTATGTTTTTTCAACATTACTAAAATGGCTCGATTTTCAATGATCCAATTGCAGACTGCAAGGGTATACCAACTTCGGTTTACCGAAGATAGCTTTCTTTCTCGTTTTTTGTATGTTTTAAATAAAACGAGAAAGAAAGCTAACTTCGTTAAACCGAAGTTAGAAAGCTAACTTCGTTAAACCGAAGTTGGTATACCCTTGCAGTCTGCAATTGGATCATTGAAAATCAAACCATTTTAGTAATGTTGAAAAAATATAGAATTTTGTAAATATTACATTTTACATGTAGAATTTTACATTTTCATATAAATCAACCGATCGCTTCTATGGCAGCTATATTATATAGTTGTCCTATCTTAGTGAAATTAAAACCGTAATTCTAGAAGCATAAAAAACTGTTATATTTCAAAATTTATAGAAATACGTTGAAAAACAGAGAAATTAAAATTTTTTTTACATTAATTTCGCCATTATTCCTATGGCAGCTATAGAATATAGTAGTCCGATTTCGGTCGTTCCGATTTATATACTGCGTGCTAAAGAAATAAGACCATGCTGAAAGTTTCAGACCGATAGCTCAAAAACTGAGGGACTAGTTCGCGTAGAAACCGACAGACGGATAGACAGACAGACGGACATGGCTAGATCGACTCGGCTGGTGATGGTGATCAAGAATATATATACTTTATGGGGTCGGAGGTGCCTCCTTCACTGCGTTGCAAACATCTGGTCAAAAATATAATACCCTCTGCAAGGGTATAAAAATATTAAGTGAACATTTTGAGAATTTTGGGAGTTCGTAACAACAATAAAGTTAAAAGTGAAGGATGACCCCCCTCACACGTTGACACAAGCAATAGAACCAGCAAAACCAATAATTAATACAAATTAAAAGCCAACCCATGAAATAAAACTGGCAACCAAAAATATAAAGCAGACAGACAAATAAATTAACACGAAGTAAATGGATTTAAAAATTCAAAAATCAAAACAACATTAGTTTCTTTGCAGAAGATACTGACTCCATTCAATTCGCGAATATATAAATACATTTAATGCATAGGCAAACGTGCACCCTTCTTTTCACCCTCCAAAGTTAATCAACGTGAAGACGACACCATCGGCGCAGACTCATCCGCGACTCAGCCGAAGTTTGCGAATGGGGAGGGAAAACGGCCAAAACATTGCCGATCGAATTTCTGATCAAGCTTTCTTGGAGCTTGTGGGCGGTGTGGACAGAAAGACAGACTGACAAACGATTTCTTCTATTTTTCAGCCACGTAAATAATTGTTCTGATTACGTTTGGAGAGGATAGTCCAAAGAACGCACCCCAAATCCGGCGAGCTCAGCTGCACAAATCGTGTCTGCTATCCGGGCGGCCACTTCCTCAGCCCTATGTCCTCCAAGGACTGAGGCACAACGACACCACCGACATAAAAGAAAAGGCGCCCAACTTAGGCAATATCCTTTCATCCTTATTGCCAAAAACTTATTTTCTTTGACGAGCAAAACCTTAGTATTCAGATAAACCATTTTTAGTACTGTTTCAAGAATTTAGAGATATCAGAGCGGATCCCTTTGGTATCAAAATTAGCTAACGATCTTCAAAACCTTTTTTGGGAATTTAATCAAAACATCAAATATAACTTTTCTGTATGTTCTTTTAAAGTCACCAACTTCACAGGCAGGTAGGTAGCGGAATGCATGCCGATCTGACACGTGTAGTTTTTGAATTATCATTTGACTTTTAGGACCCTTTTAAATTGGAAATATTTAATCCTAATAGTCCCTCGTTAAAAGAACTAATACCATAATAACTTCTTTATAAAAGTGCAGACCATTTTTGAAATATTTAACGTAACCAAACTTAGCTGCGCTTCCTGGCCGACGCTATCCATTGTACTAGGCTAAGCCAGGTCTCTTGCGAGGTTCGAGTCCAGGAAGAGCAGTGTCGCAAGTGAATAACGGCGCACCACCAACCGGTCTTAATAGTATCCAGTCATCGCCATTATATAGCCATCATCGGTTGGGGTAGCGGTTTGTCATCGTTTGTCGATCCAGCACTGAAGGGGGTGGGGGAATGACCGTATCCGTACAGCCGACGCTATCCATTGTACTAGGCTATGCCAGGTCTCTTGCGAGGTTCGAGTCTGTACGGTTACCACGACTAATGGGCGGGACGACAGTATTTATCTCTCTGGCCGACGCTATCCATTGTACTAGGCCAGAGCCAGGTCTCTCGCGAGGTTCGAGTCCAGAGAGAGAGGAGCAGGGAGGCAATTCCTTTCGCCTGTCTGGAATAAAGCATGTGAGTGAGTCTACCTGTTTCCGACGACAGGGGCTCGGAAGAATCCTTCCTGTGGGAGAACAGCAGTCCAATGTACTGTGTTTTCCAAGGAAGAGGTCAAGTGGGCGCAGAAGGAACTGATCACTCCGGTGGAGGGCAGTTGAATCCATTCAGCGAATTCACTTGAATAGGGATTATTTGAAATTTTATTTGGGGGCTTAATTTCGAACGATTCTTGATCTATACCAATACCCAGGAGTACGAGTGCACCCCGTTTTGAACTACACAATTTATTATTCGTCATAAAAACTTTTGCTGCCCAGCAAAAATATTGAAGCACACGAAAACAAAAAAATATCTTAACAAAAGTCAACAACGCGCATACACGTATAACTATATCGTATTACAAATAGTAAAATTAACAAAAGCGAATAAAGAAGTACCGCGATTACATGGCAGGGTGGTCGATCGGGTATATATACAATATTTTAACATATGGCAGGAGATAAAAAGAAGAAGAGGGTTACACTTAATCTACCTCCGGTGAGAACATTCCGAGCATCAACACTGGCGGCTAGAGAAGCCAGAAAAACCAGAACAGAAACACCAGCAAGAACTAGCGTATCGCCAGTTGACGAAAACAACCAGTCGATAAGCTTTAATAGCAAACTAAACAACTTGGGAAGTTTAGCAGATTGCAGCCGCGTCATCATGAACGATTCCGAAGGAGCTGTAGGAGGGGAACACCTCGATTTAGGACTACCGCAAGGGCGGTCCAGTATTCTTCCAAATAGTAGCTAGGCCCAGACATAGCGATGACAACAACCGACTAGAGCGAATGCTTTCCGCATTGATTGCGTCAAATAATGAGATGAAGGCAACCATGACCACGAGGATGGCCGAAATGCAGGAGGAAGTCACCAGCCTGCGGCGCCAAGTAACCGATCTGTCCGGAGTACAGCAAAGGGAGAGCCCAATACCCAGAGGAAACCCCGAGGTCAGTTCGACGCCTCAGAGACACGGAGCCGCGCGGCAGGGCCAACCAAGACAGACATCAGCAGCAACAAACCGACCAATACCGAGTCCTAGAGAGGTAGCCGCTGAAAGTCAGCACAATCCCAGCGCTGGAAACAACGAAACACAGCATAGCAGCTATACAGGAACTCGACCAACACGCCTGGACAAATGGAACCTTCAGTTTGATGGGTCCAGTAGGGAAATGTCGGTGGAGAGTTTTCTGGTCCGAGTGAGTCGCTTAACGGAAATGAACGGGTACACTGTTGATTAGATATTTAAAGAATTTCACTGATTATTGAGTGGCACCGCAGCCAAATGGTACTGGCAGTTGATGGAGGACCGAGCCGATGATTTTGAATTCGGCTACTATGACTTAACTAGCGAAATGACAAAGGCGTTCTCAACGTCCGAAAATGAATGCGTGACCATTAAAGAACTTATAGAACGGCGTCAGGGATACAATGAGAGTTTTGATGATTTTATTGCAGCCATGCATAGCCTGCAGTTCAAATTGAAGAACAAGATTCCGGAAGATAACTTCGTCGGAACTTTAAAGGAAAATCTTAACGCGCAAATGGGAGCATTCATACTGGCCTCACCAATAAATACATTGGCGGCATTTAAGAAAGAGGGAATCCGCGTCGAGAAATGGATACGAGAGAAACGAGCTCGACCTAGACATATAAATGAGATCGCAAAAGAGCAAATAGACGACACAGAAGCTGAAGAATATCCGGTCGAGGCATTCCAAAGGAGCCGTCCACCTCAGAACAACGTAGGAGAATCGTTTGGACGAGGAAACGCATTTGACAGGAAGCCAGGTGGGAACGCATCTTCAAATAGGAAGGAACAAGACTCCGGGAAAGAATGTACATCTCCTTTCCATACCTACCTTTGTTACACTTGTAACAAGCCACCGGACTTCTATCGGAAACGCGGAGGATCAGAAGGAGCCAGGTGCGAAACGCGATTTCATGACACCGCCTGCAACTATTGCAAAAACGACTCGAATCATTCCACCGAGTCAGCGTTTTTACAGCAGAGTCTGACAGGAGGGTCGGGGAAGCCTGCTCTGACCAGACCTACCCCAACACCATAAGTCGTAGCGACGCGCGCCCGACACAAATTTCGACAACATAAGGTGCGCAGATTGAAGAGACAAGACGTACAAATAGCTAACGGGGGAAAGACTCAAGTTACCGGCATGATTCACTTGCCTGTAGAGTGGGAAGGGGAAACAAAAGAAACATGTCATCGAAGTAACACAAGAAAATCTACCCATTAAACAGCGTCACTATCCGATCTCGCCAGCCAAGCAACAACTAGTGTTTGCAGAACTAGACAGAATGATTGGATTAGGGGTTATTAAAGAAAGTAACAGTTGTGGAAATGTTGCGACAGGTCAGTGATTGTCTAAAACGGGCAAAACTGACCATCAACGTAGAGAAAAGTAAATTCTGCTACAAACAGGCTAAATATTTGGGATATGTCGTAGGTGGGGGATGTATAAAAACAGACCAGTCGAAGATCAAAGCTATCCAGGATTTTCCAATACCTATCTCCGCCAAACAACTGCGATGATTTTTGGGAATGACTGGGTGGTATCGGCGCTTTATTCAAAATTATGCGCAAATTGCAGCTCCTCTACACGAGTGTTTAACAAAAGACCGACTCAAGAAGTTTGAGTTGAGTGAGGAGGGGATACAACTTTCGAGGCATTGAAAGTGAATATGGTGTCAGCGCCCATGCTCCTCACACCAGATTTCAAGAAACCGTTCACTATACAATGCCTCTACAACGGGAGTGGGGGGAGTCTTATTTCAAACTGACGATGACGGCGGCGAGCACCCAATTGCATATGTGTCTGCTAAGCTAAATAAAGCGCCACGAAATTATAGTATCACCGAATTGGAATGTTATGCGGCGATAATAAATATCAGCAAATTTCGGGCGTATGTAGAAGGGATGCCGCTTAAAGTAGTTACCGATCACGCTAGTCTAAAATGGCTAATGGGCCAAAAGGATTTATCCGGAAGACTAGCGCGATGAAGTCTAAAATTACAGGCGTTTGATTTTACCATATAGCATCGTAAGGGAGCTTTAAATGTAGTACCCGACGCACTCCCACTGGTGCACATGGACGAAGTTCAAACACCTGCAGCTGATTCTATGGAATTACAGCTAGACCTCAAGTCGCCCGCGTTTCAATCTCCGGAGTACAAAATGTTGATACAACGGATCGAGGAAAATGCGGGGAAAATATCAGACACTCAGATATCTGAGGGCGTGGTATACAAACGCTTGGGATTTAGTACCCATGATGTGATAAACAATGACAGGGCACTGTAAAATTTGCAAAGTCAGCAAAACCTCCAACAAGACAACCAGACCTCCAATGGGCCAGCAGCGTATTACTGAACAACCACTGCAAAGAATATTTATCGATTTTATGGGGCCATACCCCAGGTCAAAGTCCGGTAACACAGTAATATTTGTGTGCATAGATCATTTCACCAAATTCGTTTGGTTGCAACCTATGCGAAAGGCTACCGCCGCGGGGGTCGTTGACTTCCTTGAAAAGAAAATTTTTCATCAGTTCGGAGTACCGGAGTACATACACTCTGACAATGGAAAACAGTTCGTGTCACATATCTTCGCTGAATTGCTCACCCGATATGGCATTCAACCTGTAAGAACGGCGTTTTACTCACCTCAGGCCAATTCAGCCGAAAGGGTAAACCGATCCGTTTTGCAAATGCTTAGGGCAGCAACTGACCAACTGGGACTCGCAGCTAAGCCGAATAGCGTGTGCTCTAAGGAGCGGGCACCATGAAGCCTTGGGGTTAGAACCATATTATGCCATGTTTGGGGCACGCATGATTACGCATGCTAGCATGTATCCAGTACGCAGGCGGCTCGGGGGTTTAGAAATGAAAGAAAAACAAATCGATCTACCCGATAAAATGGAGCTAATTCGAGAGAAAGTGAAACAAGGACTAACCCGAGCTCACGAAAAGGCCGAAAGGACATACAACACCCGCTGCCGACCGGTCGAATTTGCTGTAGGTCAGGTTGTATACCGGAAAAACTATAAGCAAAGTAACCGTGCCGAAGGATACAACGCAAAATTAGGACCTAACAGGATTCGGTGTGTCGTACTCCAACGAAAAGGAAATTCTTTATATGAGTTGGGAAATGGAGTCGGGAAGAGTATTGGAATTTACCATTCTAAAGACTTATTTGCGACGTGAAAAACTCACCACACCAAGCGCAGGCAACCAAGGAAATTCACCTGCAATTTATATAGTTGCCAACCAGCGAAGCGATAACATGTCCTCAGGCAGCGAAAATATCTTCAACTTGAATGGGGTTCCTTTTACTTTCCAGGATTTTTTTTGTTTTGAGTTCGATATACCCTTGCAGAGGCTTAGACGTCGTTTTGCCAAAGAAGGCCCCTAATCAGCAGTCAATAGAGCAGGAGACTCTTAACCTCAGGGAATGGGTCGAGGCCCACGTTGGGCGCTTAAAAACAACATAACCGCCTGTACGTTAATTTTTTTACGGGATCATTCCATGCTGATCAGCATCGACGACCCCGAGCCTGTTACGTACACCGGTTAGGGCCGACGTGAGTCATTTGGTTAACGCGGAAGAAAATCAAGAATAGCCAATGCGCTAGTGCTCTAGAAAATCAACACGGGCAAGATTGCACAAAAACTTTGGCTCTGGCAGATGACACCGCCTAAACTCGCCAAAGTGGGCCATGCAATCACCTGCAACCCAGTACCGCCGATTTTGCTGAACTATTCAACATTAGAACAAAGACGACCCACATATAACTCCAGCCAATACGCGAAAAGAGGGGAATGGATGACACTAGGTGAGAACACTTTGGGGTTCCATTCCGGTGATTCCTAGGCGAAATTTGGCACAGTCTTTGGTATAAAAGTCTCCGGTTTATCAGTACCAGGGGAAGTCCATCCAACAAGCCCTCGTGGAGATTCTTATAACCGCGTCGTGTCGCTGACAACTGTCTAAAGAAACGTCAAGTTCGGAGTTCAGTGGTGATCCAGTAGCTGACAACAACCAAGTGCTGAAATAAAGAGACTACAAGGACAATGGGCTCTAAAACGTCCAAAGTTGACGACAGCACGGCCAACGCCATCAATACGATCGAAGTGGTCGACCACAAGGACGAAATTGCGCAGGTCTACCAAGTCCTTCGACTCATCGCGGGATTGCTGATCGTCCTCCTTGTGCTCAAAGGACTTA
>VNJZ01012435.1:0-13148 GCA_008042795.1 Drosophila asahinai
ACAGAGGGTGAGTCAACGGGACATTTTTCCCAATACTACCAGACATATTTATATATATATATAATCGTGCCTCCATATACACTACCTACCATACGAACACAATATTAGCTTCCAAAAATACACTATATTCTAAATACACCTAAATATTAATTAAACAATTTAAAGCAATGTGAACAGAAAGACTGACTGACGAACGATTTCTTCTATTTTTCAGGCACGTAAGTAATTGTTCTGATTACGTTTGGAGAGGATAGTGGCGTCCAAAGAACCCACCCCAAATCCGGCGAGCTCAGCTGCACAAACCGTGTCTGCTATCCGGGCAGCCACTTCCTCAGCCCTATGTCCCCCAAGGACTGAAGGCACAACGACACCACCGACGTAACATATGCTCTGAAGCAGCAGCATTTTGGGTTGGCAGCCAACTAAGAAGAGGATCACAATAGGCGACCACTGGTCATGGATTAGCAGGGAATGGAGATAGCTTGTCCATAATTTTTAAAATTCTGATTTTGGCCCTTTTATATTGCTTCAGCAGTGGTAGTAGCAGCAGCTGCAGGGCCAGGAGCAGCTCGTCCTCGTCGGCGGCATTGGGAGCTGGCCCCGCGGCTTTGGAAATCATAATTTAAGTAATTTGTTCGTTTGATTTGGTTATTTCCCTGTGAAATCACATCTTTTAAGACTTCATTTTGTTTTAATCTTTTTTTTATACCCTTGCAGAGGGTATTATAATTTTGACCAGATGTTTGCAACGCAGTGAAGGAGTCATCTCCGACCCCATAAAGTATATATATTCTTGATCAGCATCACCAGTCGAGTCGATCTAGCCATGTCCGTCTGTCTGTCTGTCCGTCTGTCCGTCTGTCGGTTTCTACGCGAACTAGTCTCTCAGTTTTTGAGCTATCCGGCTGAAATTTTCAGCATAGTTTTATTTCTTTAGTACACAGTATATATGTCGGAACGACCGAAATCGGATTACTATATCCTATAGCTCCCATAGGAATGATGGCAAAATTAATGGAAAAAAAATTTTAACTTCTCTGTTTTTCAAAGTATTTCTATAAATTTTGAGATATATCAGTTTTTTATGCTTCTAGAATTAAGGTTTTAATTTCATTAAGATCGGACCACTATATCATATAGCTGCCATAGAAGCGATCGGTTGATTTATATGAAAATGTAAAATTCTACATGTAAAATGTAAGATTTACAAAATTCTATATTTTTTCAACATTACTAAAATGGTTTGATTTCCAATGATCCAATTGCAGACTGCAAGGGTATACCAACTTCGGTTTACCGAAGTTAGCTTTCTTTCTCGATTTGTGTTATTCTGCCCATAACTTCTAAACGACTTAAGCTACAGAAATGCTGTAGGTACTGTTGTCTTCTGTCGTTAAATACGCAGCCAACGACACCACATTCATCCCGATCGGATGCTCCGTTGAAAAGATATTCAATAAAGAATAAATATAGGTAGTCAATAAAAGATGATTTTACCGTGGTTTTTATACCCTTGCACAGGGTATTATAATTTTGACCAGATGTTTGCAACGCAGTGAAGGAGGCATCTCCGACCCCATAAAGTATGTAAATTCTTGATCAGCATCACCAGCCGAGTCGATCTAGCCATGTCCGTCTGTCTGTCTGTCCGTCTGTTTTTCTGTCGGTTTCTACACGAACTAGTCTCTCAGTTTTTGAGCTATCGAGCTGAAGTTTTCAGCATAGTCTTATTACTTTAGCACGCAGTATATATATCGGATCGATCGAAATCGGATTTCTATATCCTATAGCTGCCATAGGAATGATGGCGAAATTAATGTACAAAAAATTTTAACTTAATATAAAATTTACAAAATTCGATATATTTTCAACATTACTAAATGATTCGATTTTCAATGGTCCAATTGCTTACTGCAAGGGTATACCAACTTCGGTTTATAAATTTACAAAATTCGATATATTTTCAACATTACTAAATGATTCGATTTTCAATGGTCCAATTGCTTACTGCAAGGGTATACCAACTTCGGTTTACCGAAGTTAGCTTTCTTTCTCGTTTTTTAATGAGTTCAACGTGCTTAGCGGCTCAAAATTAGGCGGAAAAAGTGGGTCTCAACTTTTATCTATTTTTGCTGTAAATTATTGTTATCGATGAAAAGTTGTTGAATCATGGATGAAGTGTTGATGAAAATATTATGAAAAGTTGATGAATCATGTTAATTTTATCAATAGTTTGTATTGAATTTCATCGATGATTCATCAACAACACCGATTTTTTTTTGATGACTTGTTGATGAATCGTTTATGACAGGTACTGCAGGGAAACTTAAAAAAAAAAAAAAAACGAAAGAAAGCTACCTTCGGTAAACCGAAGTTTGTATCCCCTTACTGTCTGCAATTGGGTCATTGAAAATCGATCCATTTTGCTAAAAATTGGAAAAATACAGAAGCTTGTAAATTTGTATAACATTTACTTACACATTTTACATTTACATGTTTACATAGGATATATTGGTCCGTTTTCGGCCGTTCCGACATACATACTATGTCCTAAAGAATAAGACTATGCTGAAAATTTCTCCCCGATAGCTCAAAAACTGAGAGACTAGTTCGCGTAGAAACCGACAGACAGTCGGACAGACAGACAGACAGACAGCTGGCTTGATCGGCTGGTGATGCTGATCAAGAATATACTAACTGCAATAGAAAGAAGACAAAGAAACTGCTCACTTTCTTTCTACTATAACTTTCATGTTTTTTATTCGATTTCAATTTTTTTAAGCAAAACTTAAATGTTCAATTTTTATAAACAGAATTTTAAAAAAATTAACATCTCATTTTTGAGCGATCTTTTTTTGTTTAACCCCTCTCATCAGGTTCTGCACACCCTCCTTGGTGACCTTGCCGGCTGCACGTATCCAGTTTTTTTTCATGTCTATGTTGGTTTGGGAGAGACGTTTTTTAATGCACTCTCTTTGATAAACATCAGCGTTATTTATGCCTTTTGTAAAAAATGGGCTGGTTCTTAAGCCACAGGTGCAAATTGCCTGCCATATAAGGACTTTCTCCCCAAATTTGTCCACTTCTATTTTGCTGACCGAGTCTCAACTGTTTCACCTTTGGCTATTGTGTAAAATTGGGGGCCAGGTAAAGTTTTTAAGTCCAATTTTACATATGCTTCATCGTCCATTACAACGCATTCCACTGCATCAGTGAGCAAGCGATCATAAAGTCTGCGCACTCTCGTTTTTCCGACATCGTGACGCAGACTTTTTTTTGAACTTTTTGTTTTTGATACGTCTTTAGTCCATGCCGTTGTTTTATGCGTTGAACCATACTTGTACTCGTACGAGTTTTTTTGGCCAAAAATAACATCGTGGGATTTTTGTGAATTAAGGCCAGGATCTTATCGACGCTGGCATCCCTTGGACCTTTTTTTCTACCAGTCTTCGGCAAATCTTTTAGAGAGCATGTCTCCCCAAACTTGTTTATAATATTTGTTTGTATGGGGGCGATCCTGCCGCTAAAGAAGATCCTGGAATTGGCACCACAGAGAAATCCCACGGCGCGAAGCGAAGTAATAACCCGTCGAGGTTCGAAATGAAAAGATAGGGGGCGTCGAGGTGGACTTCAGTGCGTGTGCGTCAGTTTTATTTCGCTGCATACATTAGACTCCTAAACTAAGCTTAAGCATTAGACCGCGCTCCCGCCCGCTTTACTCCGCTAAAGCGAGAGCGGGAGTTTGGCAGCGGCCGACCGTGGAGTTCGGATCCGAAAGTAAGGCCCGCGCTCCGGAGCATTGCAGAGGCGCGAGAGCGAGCGCGGGAGCGTAAGAGGGGCGAGAGCGAAAAGCTCGGAAAGCTCAGTGAGCAGCGGCGGTACAGTGGCCGCTGACCTAAACAATATTTTTAACACTATTAACACTAACTTTGTATCGTTTTGCCAACTTTCGATACGAAACACCGTTTTCTCTACAGTAATTGTGCACAATTTTTTGGCGAACATGCTCTTCAATTCGAGGCATTGCGAAATGTGCAAAACGAATAGTGAAAAGAGAACATGTAAGCAACGCAGAATTAATAGAGCTTTTTAACGGTGCATCGCATGGCATGATCGAAAGCTCCCTCTGAGAGCTTTTGACAATTAAAAGAGTGCAGTTTCTTTTCGGCACATTCCTTAGGAAGGCACTCGGCTACCGACAGCAGGTAAGCCTACGTTTAGTAGCCTACATCCAGGAGTTAGTGCCAAGAGTGTTTTGGGGACCGGATCTAAGGATCTTGTCCACACCAATACATTGTAGTTAGTTCCCGACCCTTCTCTGGTAGACATCAGCGTCTCCACCGGTCACGAATCGGCCCACCGATTCGCCTGGAAGACTTAAGGGTCTCCGCTATCCCGGTTCCGCACTTTTCGCAACTGGCAGATTTTAGGATCTCCACAAACTTCTCGCAACTGGCAGATTTTAGAATCTATACAAACTTCTCCCTACTGGTAGATTTTAGGATCTCCAAACTTCTCGCACTTGGTAGATTTTAGGATCTCCACAAACTTCTCGCACTTGGTAGACTTTAAAAGTCTCCGCAAACTTCTCACAACTGTTAGATTTTAGGATCTCCACAAACTTCTCGCACTTGGTAGATTTTAGAATCTCCACAAACCTCTCGCAACTGGTAGATTTCAGAATCTCCAAAACCTCTCGCAACTGGGAGACTTTAGAGTCTCCAAAACGACCTCGCTGCTAAGACAGGCGAGCCGCCGTCAGCACTAGCTCTCTAAAGCATACTTTCGGGGCAACAGTCGGGGTGAACTTGCGGGTCCAACTCTCTCTATCTCGCCCACAGGAAGCGCCCAACCACCGGGTCAGGTCCAACCTCGGCAGCGAAGCCACGACAACGCCCGTACTCCGGCATTGTCCGCGATGGAACCCGGACGACGATCCCGGCATCCCGGCTCACTGTTCCGGCGTGATTCTTCCATCTCTGTACCTAATACGTTAATAAACCAACCTAAAATATACATTTACGGCATAATTCTCTAGTGTTCTCATCTGGGACCGGGTCGGAATCTCTTTCAGCAACCACACCTGAACCAAATAAATTCTTGGGACGAGTCCTGGCCCACGCTGAACTATCTCAGCCCCACCAGACCGTCAAAATGTATAATAAAACAATCTATTGACTTTATTTGTGGGGGAGAAGTTGAAAAATGCAACGCAACTAAGGCCGGCGCACTACTAATTTAAACAAAATCCTACTGCATGCAAACAATCTAAAGAAAATTAAAAAAATTTGAGATATCGAGGTAGAAGCAAGCGAGCATAAAAGTCTCAATCAGTTCAAAGGCGTGATATATTGCAACGTCCTCAGAAACATACCGGAAGATGAAATACTAAGTGAACTAAAATCTCAAAACGTGATTGAAGTTCATAAATGGAAAAAATTCGTGAACAATGTAGCAACAGAAATGGTACTTATTACTCAGAACTTTTGCCTCATCTACTCTTCCAGAGAAGGTAAGGATTGGATACGAACTAGTATTTACACGCCCATGCATACCACGCCCACTACAATGCAAAAAATGCCTCCGTTTCGAACACCCCCAATCTTTCTGCAATCAAGAAAACACAACATGCAAAAAATGCTCCGAAATTGCTCACACCGAGGACAACAACGAATGCACAAGGGAACCTAAATGCATAAGCTGCAAAAATAATCACATTTCCACAGACAGAAAATGGCCAATATATATGAAACAGCAAGAACTTTTAGCTATCAAAACATCAGAAAAAGTTTACCACAAGACTGCCCTCTCCATATACCTAACACGCCACAACCTCAACCAAGAAATCTCCTACGCCCAAACTGTGAAAACAAAAACAACACCAAAAGAGACTTCGATTAAAGAAAAAGAAAAACCAACCCACAACAAAACATATCCAATCACTAGAAAAATTCAGAATTCAGAAATTCAGAACATTCTAAATGAATTAGACGATAGAATAGAGAAAACCGAAAATTTCAACAGATCAACCGCGCTAACGAATCGACCTACCGTATCCTATGACCTAACCGATGAAGAAATGCACTATGACACAAACCACGACTCTGTAAAACCCACAACATCAGCCAACGACCGCACACACAAAAACCTGACGAAAGATACCCCCACACTCTCTAAGACACTCAAAGCAAAGGACACAAAACTCAACAGTTGCACCGCAAGTAATATAAAAAAAGGACATAAAAATCTCTAATATAAATGTTATTAAAAATAATACAATGGAATATAAAGGGATATACGAACAATTACAATGAACTTCTACTAATTATAAAAAAACATTCTCCACACATTATATCACTTCAAGAAACACATATACAACACCTCCACAATCTACCTACACCTATAAATTATTACATACTGACAAACATAGCATCCAACATATTCGGAGGAGTAGCCATGCTAATCCACAAATCCATACAGCACACACAAAAAAACATTAACGAAGACGTTGAAGCAATAGCCGCCGAAATAAAATCAAAACAAAAACTCACCATATACTGTATTTACATATCACCCAGCAAAAACTTTTCACGAAATAATCTAAACAATGTATTAAACATCAACAACGAACCCACCTTAATAACATGAGACTTCAATAGTTGGACCAAAACTGGGGATCCCCGCATTCAAATAGTAGAGGTAAAATACTAGCCAAATTTATTGAACAGACACAACTTACACTTCTAAACGATAAATCACCAACACACTTCACCACACACAACACATTCACTCATATCGACCTTTCCTTCTGCTCCCCTTCACTGACTCCACTCATCACCTGGAACACAATCGATGATCTTTGTGGAAGCGATCACTTCCCAAGCCTCATCACCCTCTTCCCTAACAACTCCACCAGTAACCAAAACAAACCATATTTCAAAATCATGGAAGCTAACTGGGAAAAATTTTTTGATCACACTCACAACGTTAACGACATATACCCCCCCTCCACGAACATTAATAAAGAAGCTGCATTAATCAACAAAATACTCATACAAAGTGCAAACCATTCAATACCACAAACATTACCAAACACCCTCTCACACAAAGTTCCCTGGTAGAACAGAAAACTATCAGATCTACACCAAAGTAAAAAACCAAAATGGAAGCACTCAAAAGGCAAATAACCCAACAAACAATAATAGAATATAGAAAAGCCAACGCGCGCCTTAAAAGAAAAATAAAAACAAGAAAAAGGGAAGCAACAACCTCACTTACATCAACCATACAGACGAAGACACCAACAACTAAAATCTGGAACAACATTCGACGAGATTGCGGACTGAACCCAGCAAAGCAAATCCACTGCATCACTACCACGAACGAAACCATCATTGACAAAAACAAAATAGCCAACATGTTCGCACAACATTGGTCCGACCTCTCAAAGGACCCAAACTTCGATCAGGAATTTATAACACAAAAATACAAACCAATAAATATAACCCATACTCCATCAAAAACATCAAAAGAAATAGAAAAAAACATAACCAAAATGGAATTTACCATGGCACTACAATCCCTCAAGGGTTCTACACCAGGACTTAACAGGATCTCATACCCCATGATCAGAAAGAGTTCCCAGACAACGCAGGATAGAATAATAGCCCAGTTTAACCAAATATACACAAACTACATCCCACAATCATACAAAACCAGCCTTGTTATACCCGTACTTAAGCCCAACAAAGATAAAACGGACATCAGCTCTTACAGACCCATCTCTCTAAACTGCTGCATAGGGAAAATCCTTGATAAAATAATTTAACAGCGATTATGGTGGTTTCTAACCAACAATAGTCTACTTCACCCAAATCAATTTGGCTTTAAAAAAGGCAAGTGGACTTCAGATAGTCTACTTTACGTAGACCATCTTATCACGAAGTCGCTAAGCTCAAAAAAACACATCTCACTAGTCTCTCTTGACTTTCCAAGAGCTTTTGACAGAGTGGGGGTGCACTCAATAATAGACCAACTGATTAAATGGAAATGCGGACCCAAAATAATAAACTACATACGAAACTTCATGGCCAACAGGAAAATAGCAACTCGAGTGGGAACGCAAACCTCAACAATATACCCTTTAGAAAATGGAATACCCCAAGGATCACCTATCTCAGTCGTCCTATTTATAATAGCCTTCAATAAACAAAGCAACATAATTTTCTTACACAAAGAGATCAACTTCAGCGCTTACGCTGATGACTTTTTCCTAATTCTAAATCTAGATAAACACAAAAATACTAATTACAACCTAAACACACTTTTTACAGACATAGAAAACTGGGGCAAATACTCCGGCGCTTCTCTATCACCAACAAAATGCCAACACCTACATATCTGTAGAAAACGTAATTGCGTTTGCAGGGTCACCTGCAACAACACCAACATAAACAACACATCCTCACTTAAGATACTTTGACTCTGGATAAACAACAAATACAACTGGAACACACATATCAACGCCCTCATCCCAGCACTCTCCAACAAACTCAACATTATAAACTGCTTTGCCAGCCCACGACTTAACTGCAACACACACACATTACTAAATTTCACAAAAGCAAGATTTATATCAAAAATCGACTACGGACTACATATATACGGACACGCACCGAAAACCACCCTTAACAAATTAAAAACCACATTTAATTCAGCAATCCGACTTACCCTAGGAGCATTCCGCACGACACCGATCCAGAACCTACTATATGAAGCTAAAATACCAACAATGGAAAACAAACGCTATCACCTAACAGCAAAACTTTTCAAACCCCTAATACAATCCAAAGACACTCCATTCTGCAAATTTATAAAACCAAACCCCAAAAAAAAAAATTTATCTCTACAATTCAGCACGCAATAAAAAAATGCCAAACTCACAACATACCCTACAAGCCAAAAAAAAAACTACAAATTAAAACCAGCCTGGCAACTACCTAACAAAGTAATAAATACATCACTACACACCAACAACAAACCACCCGAAATATACCAAAAACTCTTCAATGAAACAAAAACGTATTATAAAAATCACACATTCATCTACACTGACGGATCTCAGCAAAACTCTAATATAACGTATGCAATCACCACAAAAACCGAAACCCTAGCCTACGGAAGCTTACCTCCCTACTCATCAATACAGACAGCCGAAATTCTAGGTATCCTCGAAGCAACGAAAATAATAACAAAAATGAGAGGCAAATTCGTAATATGCTCCGACTCACTAGGAGCAATCGAAGCCATACAAAACGCACTCAACAACAACACATACCCAGCACTCATCCGATCAGCCTTATCATCACACTACCCGAAAATGAAAATCCTATGGACTCCAGGACACAGCAACATAAAAGGAAACGAAATAACCGACAAATCAGCTAAATCAACATTAAAAATGCCACTTATATACAAACCAAACATAAGCACAAACGACATAAGCGAATTCTTAAAACAAAAACTAAACCAACAAATACAAAACCAAAAAAAACAAATTATTTTGTACTAAATTACCATAAACAACAATATTGTGCAGTTTATCATTTTGAAAAAAAATAAAAAAAGTGTCCACAACCGGGCCTAACAGAAAATTTTTCCGAGAGACGAAAAACAAATGTTGTGCATATATTTTGGTAAAAACCAATTATAAATTAGTGCCAACCGAGAATGTATGTAACAGGCAGAAGAAGGAATCTCCGACCCTATAAAGTGTATATATTCTTGATCAGCGTCACCAGCCGAGATCTAGCCATTTTCGTATGTCCGTCTGTCTGTCTGTCCGTATGTCCGTGTTAGTACAGATCTCAGAGACTATAACAGCTAGAGGTACCAAATTTGGGGACAGCATTCTAATCCATGTGAAGAGGCATCGACTGTGCTTTACATGCCTAGGAAGTGGTCACACGACTAGATCCTGCTATGAGCAAGGTGAGTGTTAGATTAATGGATGACGTAAAATGCATCACCGTCTGCTACATGGTGCGGATGACGAGCGGAGGTGGCTGCAGCGAGGTGGTTTCAGTCGCCACAATGGAGGACGCAGCGTGACCACAAGATCTCCGCAACTAGGTGGCTACAGGGTAGAGCTGGGAACAATTCGATTTTTAAATCGATTTAATCGATGTTTTTGGATGAGCGAAAAAATCGATTCCTTTTTTAGAGAATCGATGCATCAACCTTAAAAAAAAATATTCACCTCTAGATAGCGATTGTAATTGGACAAATGTAAATAAACAAAAATATTATTTTAAAGTAATATAAGTTAATAAAAATAAAGCATTTTAACACTTTTAGAATTAGTGTGTGCTGGTGGTGCGGAAGAAACAGAGAGATGGATTTACTTATGCGGTTTCAGGTAAATAAACTAGTAAATAATCTAGTGGCGACAGTATTTGGAAAATTCCCCCGCATCGCCAAATATAAGTACACTATAATATTGGAAGGTTCGATATTTTGATCTGATTTTGTTTTTGATTAAGTCTAATTTGCCATTAAATTGTTTTTTTAGAGTCACGCATATGAGATGGATTCCTTAAAGGAGTGTGCGCTTAAATATTTCTGCATTCTAGCGTGTTCAACAGAATCAGAAAGGACATTCAGCAGGGTTGGATGCATTGTTTCTGACCGGCGAGCTGCCTTAAAGCCAAAGAATGTTAACAAGTTGGTCTTTACCAGCAAGAACCAATGGGTTTTAGAAATTGAATAAAAACATTTGATCTCAAAAAAAATCGTTTGATTGAATTTTATTTTTGTTTACAGCAATTCGTCATTTGATGTTTCTCCTACCTTTTTTTCGATTTTAAATCGATTTAATCGATCTTTTATAGAATTGAATCGAAAAAAATCGATTCACAAAAAGTAGAATTGTTCCCAGCTCTACTACAGGGGCCCTAATGAGGGGAACGAGCAGTTGGCAGTTCCCAGAAACAGCCTGGATAGAGGTGGCTACAGGCGCCACTATGAGGGGAACCAGCAGTCGGCAGTTTCCATAAATAATAGTCTGGATATACGGGCTCTACACGCAGCGGAGGCGCCCGTGCAGAGGAATTTAAGCTGTATCGACGCCGATGGAGGCCGCCTACTGTTCCGTATACTGCCAGTAACACTGTACGGAGCTTGTCGGAAGGTGGATACGTATGCGACCTTGGATGAAGGATCCCCCGTCACGATGATCGACGACGAGCTACGGAGAGGACTGCAAGGTGAGCGTAGACAGCTGAATATTCAATAGTTTGGAGGTAGGACAACCAGGGAGCCTACCAGCGTGGTGAGTCTGAATATAGGTGGAGTTGGAAAGCTTACTCGCCATGTATTGAGAAATGTGTATGCCGTTTCGGGATGTCCAGGGTGTGCATAAGGATGCTCGATTACCAATGAGGACCATGGACATCTTGAATTGCCACTTAGAAAGAGGCGGTTTGCCAGAGAGGGACAGTATGCGGCCGCAGCCGAGCTTGGCTGGGTTGTTTTTGGGCCTGTAAGTGGACAATCGACTACGCCATCACCGAGTTCCTGCCTACTTACCGTATCAATGGATGATGGAGAAGATGGAGGAGGACTACTTCGATATCGAGAACTTTGGAGTGAAGCTCGCGCCACTGGCCGCAGCCGGCGACAATGTGCGGGCACAGAAGATACTCGAAGATACCACAGTGATTACTCTGGAAGGACGACTACGTTGTGCTGCCACAGAGTTATGAGATGGCGTACAAGCGGCTGGTGAACATCGAGAAAAAGTTGAAGCGCAACGAGCGGTTGGCGCTGGAATACAGCAGGATCATCAAGGATTACGTATTCAAGGGATACGCGACGCGGTTTCAGCCTGATGTGGTCGCGGTGAAGAGCGACAGGATGTGGTATTTGTCACACTTTGGTGTCGAGAACCCGAACAAGCCGGGTAAGATTCGACTTGTGTTTGACCCTGCATTTAGGAGATGTTCCACCAAGTGGTGATCCGACCCGAGGATAGATGTTTTCAACGATTCCTTCGGTGAGATGGTGATGACGGAAAGGATCCGGAGATCTACGAGATGAACGTAATGACGTTTGGAGCAGCATGCACGCCAAGTGCTGCGCATTACGTAAAGACAGCGAATGCCCTGCAGTTTCGGCATTCGAGCCCGAGAGAGCGGTCCAGGCAATCGTCGACTATCATTACGTCGACGACTATGTGGATAGTTTCGATTCAGAGCGCGAAGCTATCAGGGTATCTACCCGAGTGAAGGAGATACATGCGGACTCGAGTTATGCCAGTTTTCATCCAGCTCACCCACTGTTGAGACGACGTTAGGACCACCTGAAAGAGTCAAGAGATGCACAGATGCACGTCTTTGTATATGGCAGTCAATCTGCATTTACCGCAGTGGCCTACTGGAGGGTAACTTATGAGGACGACGGCGTGCTGGTGAGCTTCGTGTGCGCTAAGACGAAGTGCGCCCCGATGAGAACGATGTCGATCCCACGGTTGAAGCTGCAGGCAGCAGTACTTGGACTCCAAAAAGGTGTTGAGATGGATTGGAAGCACCCACCGCCGGTATAACCATTTTGTTGGCAACCGAGTGACGGAGATATTGGAGTCGTCGAAGGTTTCCCAATGGCGTTGGGTACTAGACATCTGCATGAAATCACTCACAACATACGTTTCATTGAGTACATTCGAATGAAATGGAATGGAATGAGTGGAATGCAAGAAATGAAACGACATTGTATCAGTATGCGTTCCCGTTTTGCTTCATAGCTTGGGACGTTGAACGAAATGAATGAGAAGGAATGAAGCGAAAAATGAAATAACTGTATTTGGCAATGCGTGTTATACTCGAATCATTCGAGTTGTGTAGGAATTCGAACTTTCAGGGACCACCTGCAGTTCGCAAACAGACGCAAGTGCAGACGCAAACATGGACACCTCAATAAAAGAAGCCGACGAATGTGGATCTGTGTGTGTTCACACATGAACACGTGTTATATATATATATATGCATACATACATACATACATGTAGATCTGTAACAAATCGATGCAGCTGTGATCTGCTTGAGCGCATGTGCGCGTATCTCTAAACAGCGGCCACTTGGGCCTAGCACAGA
>VNJZ01012448.1:0-13544 GCA_008042795.1 Drosophila asahinai
GTGTGACATTCAGAAATAAGTCCTAAAAATACTACCATACAAAATTTTTTATCATTTGCAAGTTGTGGAACAATTTTTTCTATGAAAATATGCCAAATCTCAGTTGATTCCAGGGAAAATCGCTGAGGAGTCCTTATTGTCTATAAAGGATATTTAACTAATACTCAAATAAATTCTTATCCATGGATCTATAATAATCAATCAATCAGGTATTCCTAAATAATTTTTTTAGGATGTGGTAATTTTTCAAAAGTTTCACTACTATTATTTTGACCGACTCAATTTTCGTCAAATTCAACATTTATATTTTTCCTTAATAATTCTTTTGAGTAATTTCAAGTTGTTATGTGTTATTAACATCTACTATTAGTTAAGCTTTAATGAAAATTAAAATAATTTTTTTAAAGAGCTTACAAAGTTATTTTTTTGTGGATTTTATATAGCCTTACTGGGCACTACTATTATTTTGACCGCAGCTGTATATACATAGTTAACTGAACAAGATTGTTCAAAAGAAAAATAGATAAAATTCAAATAGAAAACAAATAAGAAATATATGGTATACCAACCAGATTAGCTTTTTGTCAAAATAAATTAAATATTGGCACGTTTTTATTCACTTTAAATGCGAACAAATATTACCCATATTTTAAGCTATCCTAACTGATTTAACTTAAAATGTTCACAATATAATAATAACACATAAATAATAAATGTATCAGAACAATCGAATGAGGATCAAGCTGTATGGAAAAGCTGTTGTGACAAATTTGAAACCCACATTTTTGGTCATGACAGGTCCCATTTTTTCTTCTTTTTTTTCCTGTGCAATCATTTTGCGGATAATGCAAATATGTGTGGGTAACTCTGAAAATTAGAATGAGTGTTCGAGTGCGCGTGGGAGGATGCTGCTGCTGGCTGCTTGCTGACGATGATGCTGATTGCGATGATGATGTTATTTAGTTCCCTTTCAATTTGACAGCAAATGCATGTGAATGGAAGCCAGAATCAAAGAATCAAACGACGAGTGCAAAGCTGAATGAAATTCTTTTCAAAGGGTGCGAAAAAGAAAAAAAAAAAGAGCAGGGGGATAAAAACGGAAAACGAGTGGGAAATAGTCAAAGTGCAAAGGGGAGTCAATGCAGAAACGTATTCCGCTTTGCTGATGGATATCAATTAATGAATTTGTTGAGTAATTAAATTTCAGGGGAAATTCTTAGCATGTGGTGTTTATTTTTAGATAATTCTAATTACTTGCCAGCAATAATAACTGATTAGTCAACCTTTTTGTAGAAGCGTCCTTTGTTAAGACTTCGTAACATTTATTCTCCATAAATAGGTTAAAAACAAACCTCTTTAATAGATACAGCCAATAGAAAGTGCATATATTCGAAGGAATTAGTCAATGGTGTAGTTATTTCTACAGAATTGTGAATATGATTCAATTGTTTTATATCATATTTTCTTAGTCACACTTTATACATCATATTGATGATCGTACTATTCATTGATTGATGTGGCATTGAGTTCATTGTATAAAGTCGATATTATAATATGAAAAGAATTTAAAAAAACCCTCTTAAAGATTCTCAAGTTGCTTTTCATCACGTTAAAATTAAATTTCCGCTACCTCTGCTATTCTTTAAGCTTGATTATTTTCCTTTTGGGATTCTTTATTTTTGCTTTGTCTATTCTTCCCTTTGAAGGTGTCTTTAATGGCTGCAGAAATGCCACTGAAACTGCAGCGCACTCGTCAAAGTAAAGAAAGGCTAGGTTAATCACCACCAAAACAATTTCGATTTGCATTTTTTATGCGCATAAACAATGATTTTGATGCGTTCGTTACCCGTTCTCGGCCGGCACATTGGTGGTTGGTTGGAATGGTGGAATTATTATTGCCCGGATCCATGAGGGTAGTGCATTGACACAACCACCGAAAAAGCTTCAGGAAATACCCGTCTGGGCCATAAATAGGCGGCCGAGTGGGTTTGTTTCGTTCCTTCGCGGATCGCATCTCTTGCATACAATTTGGCACAATTAAGGCGATGAATGGAAGCATCTGCCAGAAACGATCCGAGATGCAGATACAAAATGCAGACATGCAAACGTGCCGTTACCTCAGATTTGGCCACTATTTATTTTTGTACGAGCATCTTGCAGATACACACAGTCATAGGCATAGGCATAGGCATTAGATACAGATACACACGCAGCGCCGCAGCAACACCTTAAATAAACTTAAAAGAAGGCGGCCAACCACCCAAAAACAGCAGAACAGAGCAGAGCAGAGCACACAACCACCCACTCAATGCGACCCAGCCCAAGCCATTGAATACACTGAGAGAAAAGTAAAGCTAAAAGCCAGATGGAGGAAGAGAACACACATGTAGTGTTGGGTTTTTGTTTTGTTAAAGAGCTTAAAACAATTTTAAATTCTTTTTGGAAAGCCCTTGTTTCCCCCTTTCCTTTTTAAAAAATATTCAAACTACATATTCTCCATCAAATACAAATTCCCACCGATTACTTGTATAGTTTTATCCCAGTGCAAGCGACCAGGCCATCCCATTCATTCAACATTTAACATAAACCGAAGCGTACTGAAAACGAACAAACACACATCCTCCGCAAATGCTTTCTATTTTTAATGCCCAGCAACTTTGTTGCAACGAGAGAGAGAGCTTCGTTTTGTTCGGTTCTCGGTTCTATTCGTTCAGTTTTGGTTTATTCTAATAACTCTTCTTTCAGTGGGTGGGAAAATGCCACGCCACGGCATGGCAAGCTGCAAAGCTGCAGTGATGGGAAAGGAAAATTTATTGAATGCGCCAGCAGCGGTGGAAAGCGACACAGAAGAAGGCAAGCCGTGGAGAGGCAGAGAGCAATGAGGCAGATTCTGCAGAGTTTATGCCAAGAAGTTCATGAAATCAATATAACCCGATATTTGCAAATAGATGTACACCCAAAAAAAAATCATCATAGAACCTATACGATTGTTACATGAATTCTATACTCTTGAGTATGATAAATTTCTTAATAAGATGCTTATCAATATAATACTACGAAAGTATAAATTTTATACTCATCTGCACCAATATTTCATAATAATCACTAACGCGACAAACAGAAAAGCACTAATATCCAGCTAATGCGATATGTTATCGAATTTTCGATGTAGGTTCGTATAAAAATAATACTCAAAAATACACAAATGAAACTATAGAGTATAAAAACTAATCTTTGGAGTATACATTTGATAGTTTGTTAGAACCTCCAAAATGAGAAGTCTACATTTGCTGAGTTGATATTTCAAACTAATTTTATTTGGAGCGATCTCCGATTTATATAGCACATTTGATTCTAATT
Source organism: Drosophila asahinai (assembly GCA_008042795.1). Classification (NCBI taxonomy): domain Eukaryota; kingdom Metazoa; phylum Arthropoda; class Insecta; order Diptera; family Drosophilidae; genus Drosophila; species Drosophila asahinai. The sequence continues at coordinate 3,361 of VNJZ01012448.1, forward strand.
TTAGTCTTATCTATGGTCTACGCAGAGACCGCACATTTGCTTGTCTAAGCGGGGGAAGTCTTATCCATTGCTCCCCCGTGAAGCGACCTTTTGTACATCATGGAAAATTCCTAAGTGATATTTTTAGATTACTCAAGATTACAATTGGTATTTATAAATTTGTGAAGCAAACAAATGATCTTAAATACAATTTCATGTTCATGTATGAACAAGTTTGAAGTATAAAATTTATACTAAACTCGTTATACTGCTTGAGTATACTTTTAAGACAACGCGTAGAAAGGTTAAACTCTTGTTGTTTTTTTTGGGTGTAGTTATTCCACCCAAATTAATAAAAATGTGTCTAACAAATTCATAAAGTTTTTACTTTATATCATGAGTTTGATACCACATTATCACAGTCACAGTCGCTAAATGAACTCTTGACACACATTTCATGAATTTCTGCGCATAAACGCTGTGTAAGAGCAAAGGCGAGGCATTGAGGCGTGGCGCCATCTAGCGCCGAACACACAGCCAAGGCTAAGGCCTGAGGCCATAAACAAATGATGAACGGCCGGGTGTGGGGAAAATGGGGAAAAAGAACGAAGGGGGTCGCAAAAGAGACGACGACAAAATGGCAGCCCAAGGGCCATTGGCAAAAGGCAGCAGCGTCGTACCGTCGGTTCACTTGTGGGGCTTGGAAATTGGCCAAAGGGAAAGGGTAAAAGAAGAGAGAGAGAGCGCGAGATAAAGCATGAGGAAAGGCGAAGGCAGGTGATGTGAGCTCTGGTTGTATGTATGCATCTGTGTATCTGTGTGGTGTTACTTTCCCAACACCTAAACGAGTTTCCACACACAAGCACACACGTGAGAGGAAAATGTAATATAGACAAGTCTGCCGAATTCCCAAAAATAGACTATTTCCAAATGCGGAATATATTTGGCCCTGAAAATTCAATGATTCTTGTTCCCATCAAATACAAATTTAATTGAAAAACTTAGATTTCACAATCGTATGTATTTTTTAACATTTTGGTATTGTTTTTATTGCAAATCTTATTACCAGATGATAGCAGAACCAAATTTCTACATGTATAATCTTAATTTAAGGGATTTGCTATGCTAATCACTCTAAATACCGATTTAAACATTTCTTATTTTCAAATTATCTCTTTTCAAACTCAGAAATTTGCCAAAACTTGGAGGTGTGAAAAAAATCTCCAGGTTGGCAGCGCTGCCAAATCACTTTGCCGCTATTGCGCAAGAAGATTGGCAACGCCGACGACGTCGACGTCGACGAAGGGCAGGCAGCGGCGCGAGTGAGCGAGAGCAGAGAAAAGCGCTGAGCGATGAGAGGAGCTCAGCTGAAGAGGCTTGTGTAACCTGATCTTCGCAAAGAGCGCGAGCGCGAGCGGGAGAGGCAGACAAACACAGGCAAACAGTTAAGCAGAGCAATAGAGACCGTGTGCGAGACAAACAATGGAGCGAGCAGAGCAGCGGCAGCAGCAGAACAAAGCACGCTTGTCCATATTCCAAACAAGATCTCTTCTCGCCGCCGCCTAATCAACAACGTAAAAAATAAATAAAAAGCAACTAACAACTGCGCAGCAAAGGCAACAAAGGAAAAATGCCTCGTTTTCACCCTTAACCCATGACAACCGAGTTTGATCAAACATGCCAATGGCAGATAGCCAAGATCGTTTCAGATTCAAAGAAGAACACACCTTTTGTAACCGAAACCATTTAAAAGTAACACCTGAAGCGGGAGGGAGACAGAGTGGTAACTAAGCAAGTAAAGACACCGCCCAAAATTCACCACTGTTCCAAGATAAAAATCTCAACACGCATACTAAATCAAAACTCAACACTCCAAACTTAGACAGTCAAGCTTCTTTAACACTAACTAACTGGTTTATTTATAAATCTAAATTAAATCTGAAAAAAACGTTAAAAAAGCTATACTCGTTATTTTCGGGTTAAAGTTAATAGATACAAAAAATAAATAAAATATAGCGGACGTTTCCTGAAAATTTCAGTAAAATCGGATGATAAACATGGGAGATATTAGCAATAAGGTTAGAATTTTAACACACCGCCTTGCAAGCTGTAGCCGACAGGTGGCGCATTCGAGCCATAATTCATTTTTTGACGCCGATCAAGCGGGTTTTTATGTGTTCCTATAAAATGTATCATTCATATTTAAGTATGACATTAAATTCTTTAGGTCGGGAGCTAATTCGAGAGGCGATTTATTTTAAGAATAATGAATGTACAATTTAAAATTGCCTTTTAGTGTGAAGCGCAAACGTTTAGGTACCGGGTATCTCACAGTCGAGCACAGTCGACTGTAGCTTTCTTACTTGTTTTTTATTTAGAACTATATAACAGTTTAATATTTAAAGTTCAATATCGTTATTTAATGTTTAAATATTAATAAATAAGTTTCTGTTCCTTACCTAATGTTAGTATAACAAATTAACATTCTAGTATTATTATCATCCGATTTATAATAATCTTAATAGTTTTTATAATCAATTTAGTACTTATTTCTAGTTTCCATAATTGGAACTTTTGAACAAGTCGAACGAAATTAATTGTGACCTTGGGAACCTTCGGAACTATTGACTTTAACATTGAATTCAAATTCGTTATAATTAGCTTTGTTACTTTGTTTAATGAATTCGAATAAGTAATAAGCCTAAATCTCATTTCCCCTCAAGTTTAGCTAGAAAATTCTATGAATTTCTATTATCTAGATTCTAGTTTTTAGTACTTGGAGACCCCAGAAGGTAAAAACGCACGCGCCGCCAGTTGATGTTTAGTTTAGCTTATTGTCGTCATGGGCGATGAGACCCCGAAACATTGGGCTGCCGCCGATGCCCCACCTATTTCCTCCTGCTTTAAAATCATGAACGGAGACGAAGAAAAAGCGCATACTAAAATTAAAACTGTTGATAATACTTGGGGGAAGGTGGGAACGAAGCGAGGGGGTCTGTCTGCTGTCCGCTGTCCGATGTCCCCTGTCCGCAGTTTGCGTGTGCGTTGCTCGGCTCCATACAATTACGTAGCTCTATCTGAAGAACCCTAAGGTGACATGTGTGGGGAGCGGGAACTGGGCTTATGTCATATAGCAGCTAGCACACACCTTGGGAGTGCGCCGCCGCTAATCGGCAAGGGGAGAGGGACAGGGACAGGGAGAGGGCGGGCGATAGCAGCGGGGACATCTAATCTGTTTGCATTATTCTGATACGACATTTATGTACCCCTGCTCCTCCGGCACTCGCACTATTCGAAATGCCATAATTTCCAGCGTTTAGCATTGAGCGGGCACTGCCATATCGAACTTTATTATTCGCACCATTACGGGATAATTACTATAGTTTAAGTTTACATTTGTAGGGAATTTGATGATGGGAAATAGGGCTCTATCTCGGCACCATTTAATCTTAACTTTCAGTATTATATTATATATTTCTTGTGCTGAATTTGAGCACTTTATTAGCTAGAATCTGTATACTATTTATATAAATCATTGCAGATTTCCCTTCCTAAGAATTTGATCACAGACAGTAGGAGTTATTTCTTTGGTAAGAATCTTTATTACTTGGCTTTTCAGTTACCTTTACTAGTGTACTTTAGTATTTTATATTCCACTTTTACATACTATATTCGACTCAAATCCGGTTTCTTGTTTATATGGAAACAGTTATGGGTTTCTTTCACCACCACGTGTTTAAAGGGTTGAACATTACAAGAGACAAAGGAAACGGGCCTTTTTGTCATGGGTCTCAGTTACAGTACTATTTTGATTATATTTAAAATGATATTAGCTGACTTTACATTATACATATATTCAGGGAGTTTTGAAGCAATTGATTTAGGTCTGCTACTTTTAGTTGATTTAGTAACATATTTATAATTTTCCTAGGGGTTTTTGCTTAGCTTTAAGACTTGACCAATTATTAATAATATATGATTTCATTAATCTAGCAAAACCTGCTTGCTACACCCAAAAAAAAAATCATCATAGAACCTATACGATTGTTACATGAATTCTATACTCTTGAGTATGAAAAATTTCTTAATACGATGCTTATCAATTTAATACAACGAAAGTATACATTTTATGCACCAATATTTCATAATAATTCACTAACGCGACAAACAGAAAAACACTGAATTCCAGCTAACGCGATATGTTATCGAATTTTCGATGTAGGTTCGTATACAAATAATACTCGAAAATACACAATTGAAACTATAGAGTATAAAAACTAAACTTTGGAGTATACATTTGATAGTTTGAAGTATAAAATCTATACTAAATAAATAATATAAAATCTAAAGTATAAAATCTATACTAAACTCGTTATACTGCTTGAGTATACTTTTAAGACAACGCGTAGAAAGGTTAAACTCTTGTTTTTTTTTTTTGGGTGTAGGTTCTCCAGCCAGACACCTTTTCTTGGGCCTGAGTTTCCATCTGGTCTTGGCATCACCATCATCCATGGCAACCACGTGGTCACAAAAGGGTTGGCCATCGGAACAGATATTATACTCGCCAGCACATGTACATATAGTATACATAATTCGCGGTAGCGTTCCCGTTCCCACTTCATCGAATTTCCCATTTGGCCAGTTTCCTTGTGGTCGGTCACCTCTTTTCCACAGCAGATTCGTGTGTTAGCCGGTGGTGTTTGGTGGACGACGCCTCTCTGTTCCTGCCTCCTCTCATCATGCAGTTCCGATGGTTGGATGGATGGATGGATGGTGTTGGCAGTGTGATGGTGGTGACTTTATAAATATGCTACAAAATGCGCCACGAAATTCTCATTCAGTCGTGTGTGCAACATTTGTGTTGTCTTTTGGCTCGAAGACTCCTTCTGATTCTGCTTCTGCTTCTTCTTCTAGCTGGTGGTGGCTTCAACACGCTTCTCTGCCTCTTTTATTCTCGCCTCTCTTGGTGGTTGGGTTTTTGTTTTATTCTTTTTTTTTTCGTTGGATTTTCAAGAGTCGAGAGTTGAGAATTATTGGTGGTGTGAATAAGCTTTCATAGAAAGCCTTTTCTTTTTTTCCCTGTAGTTTAGGGTGGTAGGTTTTCTTATTATTATTTTTTTTTTTGTGGTGGGTGGAACTATGGCTTCTTCTTGCTATTCTTTTTTAGGGTTATAAGTTAGCATATGACATTCAGACAAAGAGAAGGAAGAAGACGCGACGAAGAAGAAGCAGCATAGAGAGGAGTCAATTTTCCGAATGTCCGATAAGCAGCCACAGCCTGCCAACAACATTATGGGAAGAAGAAGATGAAGAAGAACAAGAGGCAGAGGAGAAATAAGATGTAGCAGAGGCAGAAAAATAAGAAGAGGAAGAGGACAGAAGCAGCAGCAATTTGATTGCAGAACAAAGAGAAGCGCACACAAAAATCTCCGCCGCACAACACACACACACACACCGACACACATGCGCCGGCCAGTTTGCCGGCAGTGCTGCCCACGTCGACTGCGAAGCCGGCCGAGGAAGATGAAAAATAACTTCAAGTGGAAGCAACAACAACAACAACAACAAAAGGGAGGAGAGCAAGCGAGAGAGCAACCAAAACCGTGACGCCATTGCCCATTTGCTTTTGTTGCTTGCTGTAAAGTGGCATAAAACAGATGCAACAACATCTCGAGCGAGAAAGAAGTGGAGGCAAGTCAAATTCTTATCAGTCAAGTTTTTTTTTTTTTTTTTTTTTTTAGTAAAACAAAAGCCAGACAAAGGATGGGGAAGAAAAAAGAAGACAAGAACAAAAATGGGGAACAGGGAATGGGGAATGGGGAACGACGAAGGGCAGTGCAGTCACTCCTCTCAATTAGAAATCTATTTGCAGAAACAAATGCGTACGCAGCGCAGTACAGTTCAACGGGGCGGGAAAGGGATGGCGAGAGAAGCCCGCATTGTTGCGAAGCCTCTGTAATGCGCATACACACACACACACACGAACGCACGCATGCAAGCCAAAGGAATGCCTGCCTTGCCCTTTAAAATTCAATTTTAATAATTAATTTTTTTTTTATGACTAATTTAATAATAGTAATTTAATCTAATGATTTTCATTTGGAATCCTTATTTTTAAACTGGCATTTTGCGATCTACTTTAACCTTTTAAGCAAAATATATTCACTTTAATATAGGAAATTCGAAAAACTTCACTTTTTCCGGGTTGGAAGCTGTTGTTGTTGCTTTAACATTTAACAGTGATCCGAATAACAGAAGCATTTACATTAACATTAACAGTTGCAAGTGGCATTTAACAGGGCAATGCAACTAGTTGGAACTGTCGCCCTCTCTCGTTTTCCCTCTCTCTCTCTCTCTCTCTCTGTGTCTCTTTCCCGCTCACACTGCAATTTCTGCTTATGTTTTTGTTTGGTTTTTTTGTTGTACGTTTTTTTGCCGGTTTTGTGTTATGCGCACACTTTTTCTCACTTTTGTTGTTTTTTGTTTTTTCGTATTTTATGTTGTTGTTTTGCGTTGATTTGTATAAATAACAAATTGATTATGAAATCGCTGGCAGTCTGTGTGCTAGTGTGTGTGTGGGTAGATCACAGCAACTAAACCACTTTGTGCTCTTAACCCTTCAAACATGCCATTTTTTTTGGAGGTTATATCAATAATAATCATAATAAAAACGAGAACAAGACTGAACAAAGGGGTTGAAGAGGGGCTCGGAAGCGGGTATGGAGTGGGGGGGACAATAACATGAACGATAATCAAAAGCATTTAACTAAACAAAGCTCCAGAAAAAAAAACACAGAAAAAGACATAAAAACTGTTAAATACTTGATTTGCCAAAGGAAAGTTCCAAGGAATAACGGTTGTGTGGGGAATTTCGAAAATCTTTACAACAAATCAAGGGCCACTTGCGAATATTATTGGCCCAATCAGATATTACCAGATATTACCTAATTTGGCATAATCATAAGAATTTCTTGGCAATTTGCAAGTGACACACATGCGTCAAAACACACCACAGCACAGCACACCTCACTTCACCACACCCTATCACCCTATCATGATAGTGTGTGAGCAATACGAAAAGTCAAAGGGAAGAGGAGGGGAGGGATTGCGTCACTCCGAAAATCCATAATTCTTCGATCTTCTGGTGGTCTAATCTTGGACACTGCCCAAAATTAGGCTGCCATCGTTTTCCGTAGTGAATAAATTTAAGAAATGGTTCCTATCTATAGATTTTCACAGCAGTGATCAATTTATAATATTATTATTCATTTTCCCCACTGTATTACCAAAAAGAGGTACAGATTTTTAATTGCATGGCTAACAGCTAATGCAATACACAGTGAATATTCAATAGTGCTTATTAGTGCAACGTTTGGAACGGGAACTCTACACCGTGACTTATCTTGGCATTTCTAAACCTTTTCCGCAATATTTCTATGTAGAAATACAAATAAGATATCACTGATTTGCAAATATCCCCTATACGAGACATATCTACACCCAAAAAAAAAAAAAAAAAGAGTTTAACCTTTCTACGCGTTCTCTTAAAAGTATACTCATGCAGTATAACGCGTTTAGTATAGATTTTATACTTAAAAATATCAAATGTATACTCCAAAGTTTAGTTTTTATACTCTATAGTTTCAATTGTGTATTTTCGAGTATTATTTTTATACGAACCTACATCGAAAATTCGATAACATATCGCGTTAGCTGGAATTTAGTGCTTTTCTGTTTGTCGCGTTAGTGATTATTATGAAATATTGGTGCAGATGAGTATTAAATTTATACTTTCGTAGTATTAAATTGATAAGCATCGTATTAAGAAATTGTTCATACTCAAGAGTATAGAATTCATGTAAGAATCGTATAGGTTCTATGATGATTTTATTTGGGTGTACCATAATTATGATTACAGCGTTACTTTTATTGTAATCCTTCTACAATAAGACACTGACTTTTGGAGCCTAAAATCTGATTGCTGTGTTTTTTAGTGAGTCTCTCGGAGGGTCTGTGAAATCTAGAAAAACGGTCAAGTTTCAAGTAATTAAAACAAAATAATATATAATTTGTTGCCATTTTTTATTTCCCATAAAAAACATTGTCTTATTAACCCAGAAGAAGTTCATAGATTAATTTAACCTATAGGTTAAAAGTTAACTCTAACTCAATCGTTAACCGGAACCCTGAACCCTCGCCTGACGGTAGACGGTGGGCAGAAAGCCTGTAAAAGGATATAGCTACTTACTTTTCGCGGTGAAGCAGACAGATGCGATCCTTGGCCACCTTCAGCTTCTTGGCGATGATCTTCTTCAGGCTCTCCACACTGATGTGCGGCTCCACGCTGACGCCGAAGTTGCCGCCGGTGGTGGTGCTGATGTTCAGGTTGATGGTCATCGGGGCGGCGGCAGCACTTGTTGTTGCTGCTGCTGTTGTTGTTGTTGCATTCGCCGTTGTTGGGGTTGCCAAGCGCTGCAAGGCGCTGTTGTTGCTACATCCGCCTCTGCCGCTGCCGCCGGCGCTGTTGGCGTTGCTGGTGCTGCCACACCCAGCTGCGCTCCCGGCAGATGATGCTGCCGATGCCGCTGTCGCTGTTGACGCTTCGTTTTGGCCATCGGCAGTGGCCGAGTTCGTGGCCGCTGATTTATCCATGTCCGGTGATTCTTTTTTTTTTGTGTTTTTTCTTTTTTAGCGCAGGAGATGAGGGCTCTGCTCCCTCGCTCTCGCTCGCACTCGCACTGGGAGGGCTCACAGGAAAAAAATACAAGAAAATTACGGCCGATGGCGCTGGCGTAACGGCACACACGCGGCGACTGCGACTGCGGCTGAGGCTGCTGGTTCAATTTCCAATCGATTTTCTATACACACCACACCTTGCAGACACACACACAACGCACACATACGCGACCACGACGACGTAACCAGCGTAACGTAAGGCAACGCAACGTACACACACACGTGGAGTTTTCGTCTCTGTGCAAGAGGTGGAGTGGTGAGCGGGGGCGGCCTACGATTACGGATTACGTGAGAGCACGGCACGGCACGGCGGAACGGAAAGCGGCTCGCTTACGTCGCGCGTCTCAAGCGGAATCTCGGCTTTTGCCAGGTACGTACGCAGGTATGTGAGAGCAAACCCGAATTCGTTCGATCTCGCACTGGCACTCGCTTGGCTATTGTGCTATTTTAAACGAAAAACTATTTGACGGCTATTCCAGTTGTGTGTGTTTTTTGTTTTTTGCCCCCAAAAATGATTTGTTCTTAATTTTTGATGTTTTTTTTTAAATTTTGTTGTTTCTTTTTCCCGTTCCCCTTGCGACAAAATAATTTCGCTCCGCTGCGATTGATGCTGTTGCTTTTGCTCTCCACGCGTCTCTTTTGCTGTCCAGTTTTTGCTACACGACGACACACACACACACACTCGGCCTGGAGAGTCACACACTGACAAGTCAAGCGGCGCCAACCGCCAAAGAGCATTTACCGTTGCTGCCGTGCTGCGGCGGCGGTGCTTGGCTAGCAGTGTTGCCAGATGAACATTTTGCTTTCCCCCTAAAAAATCTCAAATCGATATTTCACCCTAAAAAATCCAAATCAAAAACGTAACGATCCACAACGTAAGAGAACAGAAACGTGAAGATTTACGACGTAACTTAGCAACTATCGATGGACTATCACGAAAGAAAGGATCGATGTTTCTCCGCCTCTGTTGGTATCGATGGCTTCGATGAAACTCGTATTTAGTTTGATATTTTCGCCATTTTAGGTGATTTTTAATAAAAAAGAAGCAATTTTATACCTCCGTCAAATTAGCGTCGGTGAGTTAGCGTCGAAATGGAACGGTGGGAAATGGAACACGGAGGGAGTTTTTATTTTTGAATTATTTTGTTAATAAAGCACTTAATCGAACAAACTAAAGTTCCTACTTGTTAAGAATTTAATTTACTATTGTTTTATTTTGGGTTTGGGCAGATTTGGCAACCGCAGGCACCTTAAATATCCATTGGAAAAATCGAGTCCCCACTTTTTTTAAAATTGCTCCCCTCACAGAGGTTGTACCGATATGCACGGTATACCAGATTTTGGGGCTTTTATTCAAGTATTAACTCACAAAATTTCATCGACCTCCTTCCGTCAGTTTTTTAGAAAATTACCCAACAGTGAGCCAACCTATAGGAATCCCCCATACAAAAACAGGCAGCAAAAATACA
>VNJZ01012459.1:0-10234 GCA_008042795.1 Drosophila asahinai
ATAATTCTGGTCTTTTCGACGAATTGCTTCACGCAAACGACGCATAACGCTCAAATAATATTCCTTATTAACAGTTTGGCCAGGTGGAACGAATTCATAGTGCACCACACCACGAAAATCGAAAAAAACTGTCATCTGTTGACATTCCCAACCCTCTTTGAAGTCTTTGTACCACTTATAAACATTTTTCTGGGACATGGTAGAATCACTAAAGGCCTTCCGCAACATCCTCAACGTTTTCGCAGCCGAAATTTCATTCCGCAAACAAAATTTGATGGCACTTCTCTGCTCAATTAAATCAGACACTGTAAAAATCGACAAATGCACTCTTGATCGTTTGGTAAACACAAGCGTAAATATAGGACTGATACTGACATTGACATGAAATAACCGTCAGATGTCATCAACAGTCCTGCCAACTCAAAAAAAAAAAACTAGTCCGCCATCTTTAGCCCGCAGATTTTAAAATTGAAAATTCACCTTACTTTTTGCCCACAGTAGTATGAATGAAACAAAACATTGATAAAACATTGCAAAGCACATAAAATAAACAAAGCGACCTACATTAATTTTAAATCTAATAAATTCAAAAATTATGAGTGAAAGTTTAACATAACAAGTTGAGTAAAACTGATTATTCTCGAAATGAATTCCTATCTACGCCGCCCACATCGTTGGTCAGCTCAGAAAGCTCGAGCGAGCTTTGAACATATCGAGGTTCCCCTCCGTCGCTCAGCTTCACGTAGACCACTCCACGGCGTTAAAAACAGCTGTAAGCTGCTTGTGCTTTTTAAGTCGCATTGCCTCTTTGAAGATCTCATAATTATATTTGGTCAGCTGTTCGTTTAGATAAATCAGCGCTGCCGACTCAAACCCTATCAGCTGAAGGCTTAGTTGGGTTTTCTTATCTCGCCGGTATGCCCCTATTGCTCTCAGCAGCTCCGCCTTACCGCGCACGTTTTCTAATTTAATAATTATAATCGGGTCCACAAATTTCTGACCCGATTGTCGTGGTCGTACCCGATAAATGGATCGAACCACAGGAGGCGGAGTAAGTTGCAGCGAGAAGCAAAGCTTGTGAAACAGTGTCTTCAGATTTTCGCCATCGACTTGTGGGACACCATGCCAGCGCAAATTGCTGGCGACCGCAGCATCCTCCTCCGCAATGCATTTGGCTTCTAGTCTGGCATCCAGGTCGACAACTTGTTGCTTCAGCTCATCTACCAGGCTAGTAGGAGGGTCTTGTGATGCCAATTGGCCAGCCAATTCGTTGACCCGCCGTTGGAGCTCATCTACTTTCTTTACCTTATTCTCCAGTTGAGTGACACGTTGAGTGAGGTTATAGATCTCTGTTGCCATCACCTGGAACTTCTCCTGGAGGTTGCAGAGAACGCGTGCCTCACTTTCTCGCAGCTTCTTGGAAAGGGTCTCCTTCTGCTCATCAAACCTCTCATTGATGAGTTGAAGCATCTGGGTCGAAGATGCATCGGATGGGCGACTCGCCTTCAAATCAGTATTGGTTTTTTCCCGCAGGCGCTTTGCAGACGTCAAGTTATTGTTGAGTGAAATTTTGGAGTGTTTTTATGTGTATTGAGCGTTTTGCGGTTATTGCTTTTGTTTTGTTTGTGAATATTGCCAGTGCAATTTGTGTGAGTGATTTCTGCAGCTTACCACTTTTCCACAGTTGGCTTGTATTATGGAAAAATTTGGATTTGGTAGTTTATTTAAGATACACTGTCTTGAGCGCACTAAATCTTAGCTAAGGACAACTTTATGGATATATTTTTGCAATTTTTAAATTGATTGGCCAGTTTTTCCGTTATTTGAAGCGTTTTTTTGCGGAGCTTTTAATTTCACGACTTTCTTCTTTCTCTTCTTTCTCTTGTTACTACAAACATGATTCATGGTCCGTGCGTAGTCGGAAAATGTACAAAACGTTTTCCTAAAGATTTCACTAACGATACGATCACACATATTGACGGACATCCAATATTTCGACGAAGAAGTATCGAAAATGGCAGACAATCGTTCATTATTAAAAAAAACACAGAAATCGATATTGACAATAGTTGGGTGGTACCATATTCATCTCTACTGAGCATAAAATTCACCGCTCATATTAATGTTGAGTCATGTAGATCGGTGAAGAGTATCAAATATATTTGCAACTATGTCAATAAAGGAAGTAATAGGGCTGTATTTAGAATTGAAAATACTAATGTAAATGCTGCTCGGCTGAATCCAAATGAGGAAATTACGAATTATCAAGTTGACCGGTATATCAGTTCCAATGAAGGTGTCTGGCGTATTTTCGGTTTCCAAATTCATGAACGAGATCCAACAGTTATCCATTTAGGTGTTCTTCTTCAAAACGGCCAGAGCGTATATTTCACGAACGAAACAGCGCTTGATCATGCTAAAAATCCACCAAACACTACGCTCACCGAATTTTTTAAACTGTGCAATCGTGCTGATGTTTTTGGTATCTTCGCACAAACACTGCTCTATTCTGAGGTTCCACGATATTTTACATGGGCTCAAATGGGGCTCCAAAAAATGGATGCCACGCCAGAAAGGGACACCAGTTGATGCGTGCCCCGGTTTATTCAAATCAAATACTTTTGGTCGTGTATATATAGTCAATCCACTGCAAACTGAGTGCTTTTATCTGCGACTGTTGTTGGTTAATGTCACCGGACCATTGTCATTTCAAGATATACGTAAAGTAGATGGGGATCAGTATCCAACGTATAAAGACGCATGCCTTGCTCAAGGCTTGCTAGAAGACGACAACCATTGGACAGTACACCCAGTCATGGACTAAAAAACTGCCAAATTGCCTAAAATTTTAGTCCAAGAAAATTTTTAGGCATCCTTTTACCTAAAATGTATGACCTAAAAATAAGGTTTTAGCCATATGACCCATTTTTCAGGCCATCATTGCCTAAAAAAAAATTTTTAGACAATAAATCACCAATTTCTAAAATTTTAGGCATTTTTTTTTCTGGGTGTATGCTTGCTGAAGGTGGATTAAACTGTACATAGTATAGTACTGACTACATGTTTCCCGGCCCGATCACAAATGACTGATGATATATTGTATAGACATCGTACAAGATGTAACGATCTAACTATATCATTCAGCGATGCAATGTATAATGAAGCGTTGATTGCTATCGAGGATCTTTGTATTGCTATTGCGAATTTACCAACCAGTCATTTCGGTATGATATCATCGAATCGAAGTGCATCTGATTTCCTCAACACAGATATGAATCGTTAACTACAGTACGATACTATAGAAATGGGCATAATTTAAGGCGAAAATGTGTTGCTGCCACGAATCCCTATGATTCCTACAGATATGCCAATTGAATTCAAACGCACTCAATTTCCAATTAGATTGGCATTCGCTATGACGATCAATAAGTCACAAGGCCAAACATTATCTGTAAGTGGCTTAGATTTGAAAACACCGTGCTTTTCCCACGGACAACATATTCTCGCGTGGGAAAACCATGCAGTTTATTTGTGCTGGCTAAAGACGGACTAACCAAGAATATTGTACACTCCATTGCGCTGAGAGATTAATCTTTCTTTTTTCCAACTATCATAATTAGTAAATAATTATTGTAATTTAACAGATATACTTAAAGTTAATAAAGATTAATTTATTAACCTAAATTAAGTATACTTTAATTATTTGCAACGCATTCGATTATAAGTATATCCCCGCACACTTATAGTAGTTATATTTATTGAACTAAAAAATGTTTTCTAGAAAAAATATACGTGTATAAAGGTATGGCATTTAGGCGAGGCAAAGTTCGCCGGGTCCGCTAGTAATAACATAAAATTATTGAAGGAAAAGAAGAACAAAAATGTCGACTTTATTGCATAATAACTTATTATCCGATTTTACTAAAATTTTTCAGAATATTACCGCACAACTACCCTATGGGTATAAAAACGTTAAAGGGCGTAATATTCGATTAAAGTAAATACATAATCCCTGGCGCAGGCAAAGATTTCTTTATTCCTTTTCTAATTGTTTTATGTTATTATTATTTTTTTTTCTTTACCAAAAATTAAATGAAAGAAAAAAAAACTTATAAGCTACTGTAAACTAATGTAAATCTAAAATACTAAATAAGATTAATAATGTACACAGTGAGAATTATGGCATCCGGAAATAGAGAATCCGTATTCTCAAATACGTACTATTCTCAATTTGAGTTTGGATTTTGATTATAAATATGGAATTCTACATTTACAAGTTATGATGGCATGGGAGCATAATCTCTTATCTTCTCTTATATAAAATAAAGTGGCAATTCTCTGAAATGTTTTAACTCAAGAATGGGCTCATCTAGCTAAATCAAATGTTTGGGCTTTGATCGGACAGTGAGAAGAACGGAAACAACAAGGAAATGAAGTAAGTAGGTACTAAGTGACAGAGTCTCGAACCCACGAAAGTATCTCGACCCTGAAATTCGGAGCAGTGCCTGTACAACTCAGGCCACCCGGACTACTTAGTAGACGGGTTTTGCGAAGTTTGCTTAAAATTTTTTTAGCGGTTCTTCAGTTATTAAATTTTTTGCAATGTTTACGGGCAGCTGCCTTGATTTTATTGTCAGATGACTTTCGTCAAACATTTCCTGTCGTTCGTATAAATGGTGAGACTAGTCAACATAATTCGGACTGCCATCAAAACTATCTATCCCGATGTAAAATTGAATTTAAAGATAATCCCAAACCATTCTATTCTTTTGTTAACTCTAAAAGAATATCCTCAGCTTTTCCTCCATCTTTTTATTACAATAACTCTGTCGCTAGCAGTGATGCTAATATCGCTAATTTATTTTCAGAATCTTTTTAAACCACATACTCTTCAAATTCGTTTAATATTTCCACATCTTACCCAAACTCTCTGCCAAGCTCCAATAGTATATTTATGCCAATTATAGATGAAGAATTGTTCTGGAAAATCTTAAGTTGGTGAAATCGTCATATTCAAAAACCAAATTCCTTGCTGTATTCTAAAACAATACTCCATTACCTTGTCAAAACCTCTTGCTAGAATTTTCCAAGTGATTTTACATCATAGGTATCTACCTGAAATCTGGAAAGAATTATATCACTTCATAAAAAAAGGCAGTCGGTCGGACATCAATAATTATCGAGGTATCTCAAAGCTCTGTGCTATACCCAAACTGCTCGAATTAATTATCACCTCGCAGCTACAAAGTTAATGTCACCATCTCAGCATGGTTTCATGAAACGGCGTTCCACAACAACCAACCTCTTAGAATTTATATCTTTTATTAGAAACGGCTTTAAACTAAAGTTTCAAGTCGACGTTGTATTTACTGACTTTAGTAAGGCGTTTGATTCAGTAAATGACGATCTACTGCTAAAAAAGCTAACTCTGCTTTGTTTTCCTAATATTCTAGTAAGCTGGATCGAAAGTTAAAGTTCCTCAAGGTAGTCATTTGGGACCACTGCTTATTGGATTATTTGTCAATGACTTACTCTCTGTAATTGAGGAATCATTAACTTTAATGTATGTTATGCACATTAAAAACAAAGATTCTCACAATTTATTGCAAAACGACCTAATCCGTCTTCAATACTGGTGCGTTAATAACGGGCTTAATTTTTCCGATCACATAGGAATCTGAGTAGGAAAGGCTAGAGGCGTTTTAGCGTTTGTTAAACGTTGGGCCAAAGAGTTCGATGATTCCTATACGACTAAACTTCTCTATATCTCTCTAGTTCGTCCCCAGTATGCAAAGTATCAAGAACTCATCGAATCGGTGCAGAAGCAATTTCTTCTGTTTGCTTTGAGGGGTTTAAATTGGGAACAACATCTTCGTCTTCCCTCGTACACGAGCAGATTGCGGCTTTTGGACTTGCCGACACTTCAAGACCGTCAAACATGTAACAGCATTATATTCCTTTATTTTTTTTTGGACAAATTTTGACTCCCATGACCCATTTCGTATTCGTATTTCGTTGTATAACGAAAATTATCATGTGTTATCCTGTGAAGCATCCTTTTCATTAAATGTATATAATATTCTGTTGCATTTATTGTCTAGTTTGTAAATCTTCACCCCAACCCATCCGATATGAGACAGAGCATATCATTAAAAAGTTCTCCTACCCCCAACCGGGTTCTCCTACCCGGTTGGATTATTATTATTATATTTTTAATGTTAACAGTAAATTTTTGTTAACTTTTGAATTAAGAATAAAGAATAGAATTGTTAAAACCCAGCAAACAATATTAGGAGTGCTCATAAATATGTGTCTGAAGAGTTTTGAGAGTTTTTATACCCGGTACCCATAGGGTACAAGGGTATTATAAGTTAGTGCCAACCAAGAATGTATGTAACAGGCAGAAGGAGAAATCTCCGACCCTATAAAGTATATATATTCTTGATCAGCGTCACCAGCCGAGTCGATTTAGCCATGTCCGTCTGTCTGTCCGTGTGAAACAACAGATCTCAAGTTTAAAATTTGGCAACGCCCACTTGCGCCCTCATAAATCATAAAAAACGTTATTAAGCTATACTCGTTATTTTCGGGTTAAAGATAGTAGATACAATAAATAAAAAAAAAAATAAAATGGACGTTCCCTGAAAATTTCAGTAAAATCGGATGATAAACATGGGAGATATTAGCAATAAGGTTAGAATTTTAACACACCGCCCTAAGGCACAATGTTGCAAACTGTAGCCGACAGGTGGCGCATTCGAGCCTTGGCCGTGCGATATAATGGCGCCAATGTATGTATGTACAATGTAGTGTAAGTACATTTTTAAATTGTCTTTTAGTGTGAAGCGCAAACTTTTAGGTACCGGGTATCTCACAGTCGAGCACAGTCGACTGTAGCTTTCTCACTTGTTTTCTATGAAAACGGTTCCACTTTATGTGACTCACTGTAAACCCTCAGAAAAGGAACATTCTATTAAGCAATATGAGCGCTTTCGGACACTTTTCGATTTACTTCAGACATAAGTTTGATGTCTATTCGGAAAACGAGGAAGGAAAAAATTGTCTAACCTGCAAAATACTTTAAAAATGTGGCAAAGGTATATTCTAGAAAGGTGCTCCAGGGGCTAAAAAGGAGCCCAACGCGGAGGGGAGTAATGACAGCGAGGCAAGAGAAAAAGCGGTATCCACTCTAAGGGTTGAGGCACGACCAAAAGATGAGGCTGTGGAGAAGACTAATACGAGCGAGGATGAGGAAGGCCATGACGGCGCATCCGGCATTGGTCAGCTTGAGTGCCGTGACCACCATGACTTGAACGGCAACATGAACGGGAAAACGAAGCCAAAACCTAAGGCCAAGCTTATTAACATTATTAAAAAACTAATTGATGGCGTGCCAAATTTGGTAACTCTAGCTCTTATAGTCTCTGAGATCTGTTGTTTCACACGGACAGACAGACGGACATGGCTAAATCGACTCGGCTGGTGGTGCTGATTAAGAATATATATAATTTATGGGGTCGGAGATGCCTCCTTCTGCCTGTTACATACATTCTCAGTTGGCACTAACACAAAATATCCTTGTACCCTATGGGTACCGGGTATAAAAACTAATTGATGGAGTACCAGAACAAAAATGTTCAAGAAACCGGCAGGAGCACATGTCAATATAAACTTAAATAGAAAATCTCATTTTGATAATAAAAAATAAATAAACTATGAATTTAAACTTTAATAGGCGTCAGGAGGCGATTGAAAGACCATTTTAGAAGGCTATCCGAGTGCCAAAAAAGTGCCTATTCTGAGGGGTTTCAGTAATATACATGTGGCAGAATAGAGTCAGATTAGACTCCGAAATAGCCCACACAAAGTGATATCGTTTTCATAGAAAAAACGCTATTTTCGGACTCTTTTTTTCTCATAATGACTGTGAATTTTTATAAAAAAAGTAAAGTGTCCGATTGCGCTCATATAGGTTGCTGGAATGTTCCTTTTCTGAGGGTTTTCAGTATACAACATGTGTCAGAAAAGAGTCAGACTTGACTCAGAAATAGCCCACATAAAGTGTGACCGTTTTCAAAGAAAACAAGTAAGAAAGCTACAGTCGACTGTGCTCGACTGTGAGATACCCGGTACCTAAACGTTTGCGCTTCACACTAAAAGCCAAATTAAAATTGTACATACATACATTGGCGCCATTATATCGCACGGACAAGGCTCCAATGCGCCACCTGTCGGCTACAGCTTGCAACAGCAGCGCCTTAGGGGGGGTTTTAAAATTCGAACCTTATTGCTAATATCTCCCATGTTTATCATCCGATTTTACTGAAATTTTTTAGGAAACGTCCGCTCTATTTTATTAATTTTTTGTATTTATTAACTTTTACCCGAAAAAAAACGAGTATAGCTTATTTAACGTTTTTTATGATTTTTGAGGGCGTAAGTGGGCGTGGCCAAATTTTAAAACAAACATGATCTGCGTGCAACAGATTCCAATGTTGTCACCAAATTTGGTAACTCTAGCTCTTATGGTCTCTGAGATCTGTTGTTTCACACGGACGGACAGACGGACAGACGGACATGGCTAAATCGACTCGGCTGGTGATACTGATCAAGAATATATATACTTTATGGGGTCGGAGATGCCTCCTTCTGCCTGTTACATACATTCTCGGTTGGCACAAACTTATAATACCCTTGTACCCTATGGGTACCGGGTATAAAAACGCTCTTTTCTGACACTTTTTTGGTCTCAAAATGACTGAAAATGCTCATAAAAAAGACTCCGAAAGTGATCAGAAAACGCTCATTTTGTTTGCTGGGAATGGGCTATACATATGTGCGTGTACTTTTCTTATTTTCTCTTTTTTATATGAAGAAAAAATAACACGACCTAGACGAGCAAATATAGGTAGGCGAACGCGTAGTATAAATGCGGTATTACTAAGACGATCACAGAATGCAGATGAAGGTAATGCACGAAATAGATCTGTTGACCTCGTACCTGTACTGAACATAATTTTTTCTTAAGATGTGGTAAACTGTTTCATCAGTACATCGTTAATATGAATGCCAAAATAGAAACGGAACGTCTTAATTTTATTCGTTTTAACCAAGCAAAATTAAGATCTGAAGAATATATTCATTTACAAGATGCGATAGCGAATGATGCTAATGTTAATGACATCGGACCTTTAAATATATTGCCATCATCATGTATTGGTAACCCACGGCATATGAACGAATATGCACAAGACGCAATGTCTTATGTACGAAAATATGGTCGACCGGATCTGTTTATTACATTTACATGTAGTACAAATGCGGTATTACAAAAACGATCACGGACTGCAGATGAAGGTAATGCACGAAATAGATCTGTGCTGTTTTGGCTGAAAAGATGAATGCTGCTTTTAATTATTGATTATAGTATGAACGGATATGAACCCTAACCATTGTATTCATTAATTTTTGGGACATCTCAAACGTCGAAACACTTTTTGAGTCATATTTATTTTAATGAAGCAAATGTATTGGAAAGAGCAGCACAACCACCAGCAACTACGTTGACCGCTTTTTTCAAATTATGCGAAACTGATACATTTGCGACAAATTTGTTATATTCTGAATTGCCTTCTTATCACCAAATCGTGAGGTGAATGATTTGTTTGATCGGGAATTGCAACGTAAGCAGGAATTTAATTCTAATGACTTGCGTTTATTTGTAAAATCGAATATAATCAAATTGAATATTCAGCAAAAACATGTATATGACACAGTTATACAAACCGTTTCCAATAATGCAGGTGGATTATATTTCTTGGATGCACCTGGTGGTACAGGCAAAACGTTCGTTATGTCATTGATTTTAGCGACTATTCGATCAGAACAGAAAATTGCATTGGACTTGCATCTTCGGGAATTGCTGCTACATTATTAGAAGGTGGTCGGACCGCACACTCGGCATTAAAATTGCCATTGAATGTACAGGTGATTGAAACTCCCATGATCGGGGACGTCATCAACAGTCAACTGTCCTCCTACCCAAATGTTCTGGTTAGAAGTCACAAAAGCCTTAGCTTTCGAAGGTGACGGTCGTGTTTTTTGCTCGCTCCTACGATTATTTTGATTCGCCTGTAAAGAGTCATTTAAAATTGTTGTCTTTGATTTTACTGTAATCAGCCGGGAACGTTTCTATATTTACGTTACCATTGGACCGCAGAAAGTTTCTACCTTG
>VNJZ01012461.1:0-33745 GCA_008042795.1 Drosophila asahinai
AATTGATGGGTCATCCGCCGTACAGTCCTGACTTGGCACCAAATGACTTCTTTTTATTCCCTCACATCAAGAAGAAAATGCGTGGTCAACGATTTTCGTCGCCAGAAGATGCTGTTGAAGCATTCAAAAACCATGTTTTTGAGGTGTGTCAATCAGAGTGGAAAAAGTGCTTCGAAAATTGGTTTGAGCGCATGCAAAAGTGTGTAAATCTTGATGGAGAATATTTTGAAAAACAATAAAACTATTTTCCTTAATAAATATTCGTATTTTCATTATTAGGCCACAAATATATGTAGCAGCCCACGTATCCTCCATAAAAAACTCCAACAACCACTTCTACTACACCTCAACAATAAGATATCTAGTCTCCAAGTACTTCCCAAAAATCAAGTAGATCTGGATCCCGCACAACTATCCACTCCTACACAGCAAACTACAACACCGAAGACATCACACAACACATTAAGATACAGTACACCAACAAACAAAGAGATCTGCATAACCAAGCTTCCCATTGGTACAAACAGATCTCACAAAACACCCCTGCCAACTTCCCACTTAAAAACACAAATCTCAACAGTGATAATTAACAGGCTACGCCTACGACACATCCAACTCACAAACGCCCACTACATCGACACATCTCTCCAAAGTACCTGCCCCCTCAGCAACAATGCGACAATAAACATCGAACACATTCTAGTAAACTGCACCCTTTCCCAACCCAGAACCATAACCTTCTCCCACGAAAACCGAATCCAACTCCTAGCCAAATCCACAACAGAAAATTCAATCGAACTCCTCTCCTTCCTCCACAGAGCCAAACTTATACATAAATTATAGACACTTAAACCTTTAAAAACCAAAACCAAAATAAATAAGCATGTAAATACATCAGGCGAGCGGTAGGCCTCAGCAGCTTTCATACCAAATGTTTGCTTTAGATAAATAAATAAAATAATGTTATTCTGTACCTTTTTGTGTAGCAACGACGCCTCGGAGTCGATGGAGGCCCTGCCCTCGCCCTCGGATCACAACTTTGACGCCGACGACTTTGCCCTGGTCAGTGCCACGCAGCATCTGCATAATTTGGCCGGGATTTCGGGAAACACGTTCATGGACTTGTCGCGCACCACGCCCAATCTCTCGCTGAACTCCAACGCCTCCTCCTCGTTGGTGCAGCGGCACTCGACCTTCTACGTGGACCTGCCGGCGGCACTCCAGGGTACTGCAACATCCACAGATGCTGGGGGGGACGATGAGGGGCCCCAGAGAGGGCTTCGCCAGCAGGGACGTTACGAATCGATTGACACATTTTCGGATATTTCAGATCTGGGAGCGTCTGCGGCCCGCATGACGCCGCCTGAAGCGGGAATGGGAGCGGGAGCAGCCTCGGCTGCGGCTGCCGATCCAATGCTTCTGAATGTCGAGACTATATCGAATTTCTCACAGATCAGCGACCTGGTCGCTGCCACGCGACTCGAGCGCGCCGATTCGACTGCCACGGACTCACGGAGCCTGGGCAGCCTCGGCTACCTACTTGACCAGCCCGATGAGGGGGCGTCCAGCTCGCAGCACAGCATTCCGCACATGCGCAAGGAGAACTTCCAGCTGCTGTGGCGCAGCATTATCGAAATCATGGGTCTGGTGCAGGACGAGGAGATGCAGAGGGCATGTAAGTTGGGGCTATTTGTGATGGATTCGGACCAATATCTGACCAACCTGTGCTCTATTTCCAGACGAGAATCTCCTGGAGCTGGGCAACAGCAATATTAGGAAGGAGCCCAGCCTGGAGAGTTTCACACAGTTGAATATGGGAGGCAGTGGGGATGAGGTAAGACCTTAGGCGAGATATACGGAGCAAATCCACTTAATTGTAAACCCACTGAATTCTCAGCAACCGGACAACAATGGCAATCCCACCACACCCGCAGCGGAGCCCAGCAGCACCACCCGCCTCTTTGTGGCTCTCGAAGAGGAGCTGCGCCAGGCAGCCGGCGGAAAGGCCAGGACCACAACGACCAGCAGCGGCGACAGCAGCAGCAGCAGCACAAACCTCTCCGAGTCCTGGCACATATCCATCAGCCAGTTCATAGCCACGGTCCTGAACGTCAACAGCATCGTCCGAGGGTTCCAGACGCCCATCCAGATCAGTGAGCAGATCGAGCAGCTGCAGAAGAAGCGGCGCAAGTGCTTGTCCACCAACTACTGAATACCCAGATCCCTAAACTCCTAGCCACAAATCTGTATTAGCCATATATGAGAGCCCGACCCTGATCCCTTGATCCTCGACCCTTGTGCAATGCGGCAAGCTTTTAATCGTATCCACGTTTTATGTATGTATATTATATTGCCTCCACAGTAAGTTAAGACAATTGTTTGTGAATATAATTCTATTATTCCTATTATACATATATCATCGTACACATTGTATGTACTTCCATCGGCAATAGTCGGGTGCCTAAATATCCATTGCCACCTGCTGCCTATCCGCCGCCGCCAGCTGGCGCTCGTGCTCCGCCGTCCGCACCAGGCACTCCTCGTACGTCCACTTGGGGAAGACGCGCTTGTACAGGTACATGAAGGCCGTGTCATAGGACCGCAGCTGCCCGTCGAAGTAGCACTTCATGTGGCCGTGGGTGCCGAGCGACTCCTTGATGTGTCCCAGCCGCCCGCACTTGGTCCTTAGCTTCACCGGCTTGAAGTACTCCACATCCTCCTTGTAGAAGAACATGTACCGGATCGTCGCAGACTTGCGGTTAATGCGCATGGGATGGCCGCTGAGGACGACTCGCTTGAGGACAATGCGATCGGGGTTGCAGGAGAGCAGGCGTCCGCGGGCCACCAGTGCCAGCGTGGAGTCGGGGTTCACCTTGAAGGCCAGCACAGCGGCCGGGGGGAACTGGATGGGGGCGTAGAAGGTGGCGCAAACAGTCTCGTACGGACGGAAGTAGCGTTCGAACTGCAAGAAGGAAACCCATTAGGACGGATCAAGCGAGAGAGAGTCGCTGTAGCCTCACCTTGTGCTTATCCCCGTTGGTGTGCTGGCTGTAGATGGGATTCACCACGAAGCGGCGGTATCCGCACTGGATAATCAGCTGCTCCTTGGACTTCAGAGGCACCTCCGAGTCGGGCATGCGCTGCAGGACGACGTTCATGATGCACATCTGGTGCTCGTGTGGCAGCATGCCATACACGATGATGTTGTCCGTTAGTTGGGCGGACCTGAAGGCGTTCCATCGGCTCTCCGGCACATTGATCACGTGGAGCGTGACATAGAAACCGGGCTGAAAAGCAGGAGAAGAAAAGAACGATATAGACGGGAAGTGGAGGCAGAATAGAGCTGATGAATCCCTACCAGCACACCCTCGAACTCCTTGGCTTCGGTGAGAATCCTCCGCTTGGTGCGGTCAAAGTTCTGGAACTGATAGATGCGCGCATAGTCGGCGGGCAGATTCTCCTTGGCATCCCAGGGCGACGTCCTGAACGACTCCAGGCCGCGATACTTCTGGAACCTCTCGTGGGCGGGCACATCCAGGGGCGTGTCGATCTCATCCGGCCAGAGCTGATCTGTTCGCGCCTGCTGCAGCTTCTGCAGCGTCTCCCGCTCCTCCTGGAAGTCCATCTGGTTGTCGTACTTCTCGTCGTTGACGGCCGCCTCCGAGGACACGGACACACTGTCCAGGTACTCCTCCGTGTCCGAGTCCCGCTTCTCGCACTCATCCTCAAAGGATTTGTTGTCGCACGACATGAAGTCCTCGTCATCCTCATCCCCATCCTCATCATCTGAGTCGCCGCTCATGTCAGCGTCCTCTTTGCTGTCCGGGTCCTCCTCCACCTCCTCGACATCGGGTATCCAGGCCGCCTGGTACTCGCTGTAGCCCTTGGGCACTCGCTTCACCAGCTTCATCTTCTTGGTCTCCTGCTGAGAGGCAGCGATCTCCTCCTCCGTGGGCCACGTCTGCTCCGCGTCCATGGGATCGGGTATGTTCTCGCTCTGCAGCGAGGTGCGCTTCAGGGGATCGCTGCGATCCAAGAGACGCACCTCGGCGCTCTCGCCGTCGCGGGACTTGTCCAATTTGTATGGATCTGGCGGCGCCACAACCTGACCCAGCTGGAAGTCACCCAGGCCGGGAATGTGCACCAGGCCATTCACGTTGAGGGATTGTCCGCGCAGGAAGCCCGTAACCTCCAGGGTGCCCAGATCCTCGCTGGGATCCGAGTTCGGCTTGAACTCCACGACGTCTCCAAAGAGATGCGGTCGGTTGGCCACGTTGTGCAGGATGCGCTTCTTCTGACCGCCAATGCGACGCATCACGGTCAGACCCTCGGTGGCCGTGTCCAGCTGCATCACCTTCTCCTCGGGCAGCAGCTTGGAGATGAACTTCTGGGCGGCCTGCTTGGCGGCGGGCCGTCGCTTCGGGTTGATGGACTCCAGATCCATGAGGGCAACCACAGGCGTGGGTATACCCTGCGCAGACATCATGTTGAAGATGCGCTGGCCCCAGCGATCGAAGATCTCGTCCTCGCCAAAGGCGGCGGAAGTCAGGAGCAGGGTGGTGTCGCACACCTTCAGATAGTCCAGGGCAACCAGCTCGTTGCCACGACCCACGGGCGGCGTTACAAATGCGAAACGCTGCTTAAACCGAGGAAGATTCATGTAAACGATGCCGCTCGGCGAGTTCTCCACCACCAGTTCGCTGTCGCA
Organism: Drosophila asahinai; assembly: GCA_008042795.1. Taxonomy (NCBI): domain Eukaryota; kingdom Metazoa; phylum Arthropoda; class Insecta; order Diptera; family Drosophilidae; genus Drosophila; species Drosophila asahinai. The sequence continues at coordinate 4,709 of VNJZ01012461.1, forward strand.
GCTCTCGAGGATGGCCAGGGCCGACTTGGGGTCGATCTGTTCGTGCATGGGCAGCAGGCAGACCAGAAACGGAGCGGTGTTTTGCCCACCGAGCTTCCTCTTCTGCTCCAGAACCTCCTCTCGCTTGTTCCGGCGCAGCTGGTTCATCTGGTTGCGGCGCTGCTCCTTGCGCTGCTGCTGCTTGTGCTTGTGGGACACGGCCTGGAGACCCACCTTGCCTGGAGGCGAAGGATAAATGGCGTTAAACGGACATTCCCCTAGATATCTCTTCAAGATTCCCTCTTACCCTTCATGGCATTATCAATGGCTCCTTTGGAGCGATGACGCCCCGTTTTGTGGGCCTTGTTTGTTTGCTTCAGCGGCCCGGGCCGGTGAAAAGCGTGATCCGCCATGCTTCCAGGTGTTTTATCCAACGAATTCCAATTAATTTGCGTTTAATTTTTGTTTTCGACCGAGCACATGTTTCGCACCAGTGTGACCAAGGTTGGAAATGCTGGTATTCTAGTTCAGGGATTTTTTGATAAATCTAGTATTTTTATAGAGGTCTGGCCTCTCTATTTTGGTAGGCGTTAAATTTGTATTTATGTACAATCTTTAAATCGATTTTGTTAGCCCAACTGTCTCAAGCCCCAATAAATAAGAGAATAGTTCAGTTTGTTTTTAAACCACATTCAATGTAAATATGTATTTGCTGTTTATGGTATAGACTTGACGTCTGCTTGAATATAACGCTGTTTATTTGCTAGTTTACATCCATCCTGTGATATATGTACGCGTTGGATTCTCTGCTGTAGTAGTACAGTATAGTATAGTTTAACTGCCTTTGATTATGCGCCACCCTTCGCCTTGGCGCGCCTTCCAAATATGTATGTAGTCTCGTCTCGAATGGGTTTGGGCAGGGCTTACATAGATAGGTAGTAATTGTAATAGTAATAATAATAGTAAGTAATTAACTTAGTTGCGTAGGGTATTCATTAGTGGGCGTGGTGTAAATAATTTCCAAGGGTCCTCTCTCGACGTGGGTCTCTCTAAAACTTAACGATAGGCCATCATAACACTTAACGATTAGAAGTTAAACAAAATGTAATCGTAGGTAAATTGAGTGATTGTTTCTCATTAATTGGATTTGGTTCCCACTCCACGGGGTTCGGTTGGGTACATATACTTGGATCTCCTAGTAAGATCCTTGCAATCCTTGGCGAAGTCCAACGGCGTGCTGGATAAATCTCAATGTTGCATGATTTTGCTGCGTTCCATCCGCCTCTATCTCATTCGTTAAAGTAATTTATGCAGTTGTATATGGATATTTGTATATATATATATATTGTTCAATATTTTTTATGCATCAATCATACCATTGTGGTGGCCTGCCCTAAAAAAATTATACGTATCGCGTCCCGTTCCGCCCCGAAGTTCCCATTTAAATACAAAACATACCGAGTACTCTCATCTACCTTCTCACTAGGGTCTTACAAAATTGGTGCCATCTTGTCAGTGTTTCTCTTTGGGTGTGTGTGTTTCATTAAATGCAGAAGCTCGGCTCTGCCCTCCGTGTCCGTGTCCGTGTCCTTGACCATGCCCGTGTCCTTGTCCGTATCCTCCTGAGTGCGCCCCACTTCCCTTTGATCTGTGTGTGCCGGCTTATTGTGTGTTCTCTTGCTCGAATGTGCTCGGAATCGGGTTCGTAATCAGAGTCGGAATCGGGATGCGGATCGGGAGGATGCACGGCAATTGGCCAATTACATGTTCCGGCACTGGGCGCAAACGGAGCGCGCCTTTGTATTGTCACGCACAAAATCATGCACATTGAACTTTCCATCATCGCCATGGTCGTAGCCGCGACTCTTCAGCTGCCTGTTGATGACAATGACGATAAAAAGATTGAATGGGATGCGAGGAGGAGTTGGAGAAAATCAAAGACTCAGCAGGCAAAGAATCCTCCAGTGATGGGATACTTTTCTTATGTAATTCTCTGAAGAAAGTCTATAAGTATTAAGCTTACTTAAATTCAAGGATATAATTTCTGCTTTCACTTAAATATTTTTGAAGACGGTCTTAATTACGTTTATTTTTTTCTTTACCAATCACTTAAGTTAGCATTACTGTAAGATACTTATATTTTCTGGCAGTTTGTCTCAATATTTTCCCATCACTGGAGGGAGACCTCACATTGACCAATTTGTGATGTGTCTGTGAATGTGAAGACCTACCTGGCCACCGCTGTGAACGCCAGCTCCACGTTAAGTCCCGTCTTGGCCGAGGTCTCCATGAAGGGCACATTGTGCTCCCGTCCCAGACGCTCCCCGTCCTCGCGCTTCACCTGCCGCTCGCTGCCGCTGCAGTCGGCCTTGTTGCCTGAAAGGCGGAGAGAATTCAATTCGAAACTCGTAAGTTGATTAAGTGTAATCAAATGTGGCGAAAGGATGCCTTTTAACCGGATCTCTCACCTATTAAAACGATGACCACGTCCTCCTGCGCGTACTCCCGGATCTCGCCCAGCCAGGCGCGTATGTTGTCGTAGGTGGTCTTGTTGGTCACGTCGTACAACAGTAGCAGAGCTTCGGATGCAGATGACAAATTTAATTAGGATCAAAGGAAAGCCGGTCAAAGGTCATAGGGGGATGCAGACGAAAAAAGATAAAATAAAACGTGAATGTAACATTAACACAAAATATATATTACCAGTACGCTATATTACATATTTAAAAAAGATAGAAGTTCCCTTTTATACAAACTACAAAAAAAAACAACAAAATTTAGTGCGAAAATATGAAAAGCATATATTACATTCTAAAGTACCAAGAAATAAGGTATTACAGAAAAGCGGCAATCCTCGTTCATTTACACAAAGGAGAGCTTAGTAGAATTCCTGGAAATGTAACACTATACAATATGAACATAAAGAGTAGTTCTTAGAGCAAAAAATAATTTCCTATACTTCTTGGAAAAAGATACAGTTTACAAATGGAGGAAATTAATATTCATAAAAAAGCAAATAATGACTTTTATGTAAATATTTTGACGTAAAATAAAAAAATAGTTAGTAACGTATTAAATATTTTTTCTACTTGTGCATTTAACAGATACGCTTAAGATATTTTTTTCGATGCGTGTGTTTTTTTTCAAAAGGATAGTAAAAGGATTTTCTCACCATGGGCGTCGCGGTAGTAAGCGTGTGTAACGCTGCGGAATCGCTCCTGTCCGGCCGTGTCCCAGATCTGCAGTTTGACGCGGGTGCCATCAACGACGACCACTTTGTTCTGTTGACATTTTTGTAATTTTTTGTAATTTGATTTATTAATTAATTAAATTAAAGACAAAACTCGCCCGTGGAAATGCAATTGTTATGTAAAATGCAATTAATTCACGAAACGCTCATGCACAAAAGCCGTGCCACACACACAGAGAGAGACAGAAAGAGACAGAGAGAGAGAGAGAGGGGGATAATAAGAGAGCGGGTAGGTGACAACGTTGCGTATGCTTAATGCATATAACTTATACGCAACGTGGGTTCGTGTCACTGTGAACCCAAAAACACATGCAGACATGTAAAATAAAATTGAGAGAGGGAATATTCATAAGTACGGGCAGACGGCAATTTCCATGATGAAAGCCCGCCTCGAAGGATCTGGCATAATGATGAGCCGCTGCCATGTCCTTTGCCTTTTTCCCGGATAATGAGCAGCAGACGTTGTAAGTTCGTCCGGCCATTGGCATTACAATTGCCCCATGCTGTGATTCCCCCCCACTAACTACTCAGACAGTCAGTCAATACCAATAAAGTGTGGAGAAAGTACGGGGGCAGAGCACACGGGATACACAGAGGAGGATACAGGACATATGGCAAAGGTACTAGTACGGGTGTATGAATTTAATGTGTATGTGCGGCATATTGCCTTGATTTGATTTCGATTTCGAGTTCGGGGAAAGATAAACCAAGAATTTCTGGCTGAGCACACAACACTGCCACAAATTCGGAATTGACTCACATAGAAAATAATATTATATTATATATTAAATAGTGTTAATATAATATTAAGATTTTGAAGCCTGTACATTTTTCGAAGCATTTATATTAAAGGTATTTACTTAATATTACTTAAATTATATTTATTCTTCCTTTATTTTGTTCTCTGTCCGTAAATATTGACAGGGCATATTTGGCCAGATACATGATACACACAGAAACAAATACACAAACATATTTTACAACATTTAGAGGGGGCAAAATGTAAGTTCATGAACAACATTACATCTACATCTAGAGAGTTCAAACATTTAATTATCCATAAATTGGCAGTCACTCATATACAATATTCGTTTACTTTATACTTTGGCCAAGAATCAGCCAAGTTGAAAAATCAACATGAACAACTCCCCGGCGAATTAAATTTCAGGTCATTCCCCACCGCTCCGCCCAGAAAGCAGGACGGCGGATGGTGAGCTGAGAGCTGGGAGCTGGAAGGCATTCCCCGAGGCCAAAGCTAGACAATGCCAGCGTCGACATATTTAATATAGAAAACATGGCAACAATTTAAAGTCAAGGAAACGCCAAACGAATGAGGCACTTGTAAAATTTCACAGGACAGAGACAGATAGTCGTAAGGGGAAACGGAAACGAGAGCGAGGCGGAGGCGGTCCCCGCGTGTAGTTTAATAAATTTATGAGCCATGAACCGCAAAGGAAACGAGGGATATATGCAAGGTGGGTTATGGAGGAAAGCGGGAGGAGCAGGAGAAGCAGCAGCGGGAGCAGCCTCGGGCCAGGACAACTAAGCCTCTAAATGTTGAATCGCACGGGAACCCCCACAATAATAAGCACAATAAAAGCAATAACACCAAGTTAAATACGTTGAAGAAGAGTAAGCAGGACACACACACACAGACACAGATACACACACGCAGGGACACGGGGAAGAACGAACATCAACAAGTCCTTTTCAAGTTCACATGCTTTTTAATAAATAGTCCCCCAAGGATCTTTATCTTTATCAACAAGCCCCACTCCGGCGAAGTGGACTGGGGCTCGGATTTGTATGGTTGGCTTGGGGTTTGGACAACAACAAGAACACGGAGATGAACTGAACATAAAGAGGACAACCGCAGGCAACTACGAAATCATGAAAACCGCAACCCATAGACGGGTCAGAGAAAGGGACAGACGGATAGGAGGAGAGAATTAGACAGGGACAGAGACAGACAAAGAGACAGAGGCGGAGACAGAGCGTTAAGGCAGAGAGGTAAGTAGGTGAAAATCGCATTCAGAGCCTTGACAACTGTTGACAGGGCGCACTGAGCGGTGAAAGAAGGAGTGAGAGAGGAAAGAAGGAGAGTGGAGTGGTACACAGAGAGAAAAACTAAACTCTGACCTGGGCCTTAATTTGTGGAATTATATCACAATTATAGACAAGGAAAACTAGGAACAATTTCAGAGTATACTACAATTTTCTTATTTGATTTTAAAATCCTACAACTTAAAGAACAGTTTAAGCCTCTTAAAATTTACAAAATAAAGTAATTTTACATAAACCAAAATTAAAATCTTAATCCAATTTACTTGAGCTATTTTAGATTACCACAATAAAGGAATAAAATATTTTTCTTTCATTTCCTGGAACTTGTTACTGTAATGGACTCACAAGTTAAAAAGGTTTTTAAGTCGAAGGTCCCTTTGAATTGCTAGAAGTTATTTCTGTTGTGAACTAACAAGGTCACACAACAGTGAACTAACAAGGTCTTACACTTTCAAACTGAAAAAACAAGTAAGAAAGCTTCAGTCGAGAGTGCTCGACTGTGAGATACCCAGTACCTAAACGTTTTTTGGTTACACTAAAAGGCTATTTAAAATTGTACATTGTACGTTAATATATTGTATCAATTAACTTTAACTCGAAAATAACGAGTATAGCTTATTTAACGTTATTTATTTGATTATGAGGGCGCAAGTGGGCGTGGCCAAATTTAAAAAAACTTGATCTGCGTGCAACAGATTCCAATGTTGTCACCAAATTTGGTAACTCTAGCTCTTATAGTCTCTGAGATCTGTTGTTTCACACGGACGGACAGACGGACAGACGGACATGGCTCAATCGACTCGGCTGGTGACGCTGATCAAGAATATACATATATACTTTATAGGGTCGGAGATTTCTCCTTCTGCCTGTTACATACATTCTCGGTTGGCACTATCTTATAATACCCTTGTACCCTATGGGTACCGGGTATAACAACATTTTAAGTAGCAATATAATCACACTTTATATGGTTAAGTAAATGGAACTCGAAATTCAGCCAGGTCTCACTTAAAATCAAAGATATTGCTTGGTGTATATATCCTCCAAGTTCAGTCCTTATAATATATTATTAGCACTTTTTCTCTCTGTGCACACCATGATGGACAGTTCAAATAGATGGATAAATGATGCGGGATTCAGAGTTATAGTCAGAGTCAGAGTCAGAGATGTGAATAAACTATGAGAGAAGGAGTATATACTTATGCGGAAAGTACAACAATAATAGAGTAGAACAACAAACAACAACAACATGGATAATGACAACGATAACAATGTACACACGCATGTACTTGAGCACAGAACACACACACAGAATATATAGAACGAGTAGAAGAACTGAACAAAATAGGAGCGTAGAATAGTTGAACAGAACAGAAACGAGACAAACGGCGGGAATAAAGCGCTTACCCTAAAATCAATGCCGACCGTGCTAAGGAAATAGCTCGGCACATAGCGACCATCGCGGAAACGGATCAGGAGCGAGGTCTTGCCCACTCCCGAGTCGCCCAGCATTATAACCTACGAAACAAACACTGCAATTGCTGATTTGCTAGGGGAAAACCCATATTTGCCTGCTGCTAACTAGACGAATATTTTATCTGAATTGTATTCCCACACACAGAGAAAAGCCTTTAAGCAAGTATAATACTATAAACAAAACTATAATAATGGAGAAAAGTACAACCAATTTTATTTCGATTTATTTTGAATTAGATTAAGGTTGTATTTACTTCACCTTTAATTCAGAAATTAAACTGTTGGAATCACCTAGTTTATTTACTTTATACTTTATAATAAATCAAGACTTAGAACCTTTACAAGTGAGAATTTTAATATGAACATATACAATTAAATAATTGTCGCCAATAAATTACAAATGAATATCTTTAGATAACATTATTAAAGTGGTTTGTAAGAAGTTTTCTTAATGAATAACATTTTCCTAATGTAATTGTTATTACAAGTTACTTTTCCAAACGTTGTACTTTAAAAGGTAAATGAAGAATAATACGATATAATAACACAAAACAATGCTTTTCTCTGTGCTTTTAAGCTACATACCTGGCCCAAATGAAAATCAAAATTGTCTAAATAAATTGCCCTCATCGGAGCCAACTAATTTGCACACTTTAAATGGCTTTAAGCTGCCTCGGGGGATTTATGCAAATGCTAGTGCCATCTCCTGGGCGTTTAACGAGCGCGACAAATAAATGAAATTTTTATGCAGCTCCCGTTTTATACATTTTTCATTTCCCCAACTTGAGCTGACTTGGCGTGGCCTCGCTTGGCAGCTGGTTGACAGGAAGTCGCCGCCAGGAGTCGCAGTCCTGTCATAATTCGCCAGAATTATTCTAATCAACAGCAGCTGCAGCTGGGGTCGGAATGTCACAAAAACTTTGCTCTCCGAATGAAGGAACGGCATGAACTTTCCTCCATTTAATTTCCTTTGTCAGTCTGCACTTTATTGAATTTTATGACTTTATTTTCGGCTGCTTATGTAAATCACATTGTAAATCAGGCCAAAAGCCGATCAGGGCGGCCCCAGCGAATAAAAGCCGGCTCGTAAAAGTCACAGGCAGTCAAACAAAAAGGTATAATACATAAATCAAATTGCGGCCTCACGAACAAGTTCCTCCCTGCGAGGGATGAGCACTTGGCCCCCAGACTCCTCAAGTTGCCAGTAAGTATGCTTATGTATGAGCCAAAAAAAAAATAAAGAATATACTTTTTGGCACGCCTTTGTTGTCGCCTTTTTGTGAATGCAAATTGGCAGTTGACGAGTTGAATCGAAAAAGGGACTTTGGGGGAGATTCTCTGAAGGCTAAATGCAGGGAGGGGCTCCAATTTATTTTTTCCAACTGGTTAATGCTCAAAATATGTATTTCTTATGTTATAATATTTAAAAATTATATGAAAAGTGTACTTCTGATATAATATAATACTTTTCTACCTTCCTTGCTTGATTAAAAAAAATAATCTGCCTAAATTTAACTCGAAAATACATTTATTCCCTGGCCTGGTAACCATTAACAGATGCCCCAAAACGGTGCCTCGTGGCAGCCGGAATAATTCCCACTAATTGCAAAGTTTCACCGGCTTATTCACCTTGCCCATTATGTCAAAGTCCTCATCCTCCTCCGGCGCATTGGTGGATGAAATCATGCGGATGAGTGCTCGTCCGGCGTTCTTGCAGAGAGTGGCGCTGGCCCCTTCGTTTCCCGGGCCCGGGGCTGGTGGAGCAGGTGCCACAGATGCTCTGGCTGGAGCTGCTGCTCCTCCGCCTCCTCCACTGCCCAATCCTCCTCCTCCTCCTCCGGCTGAATCTAGGAGTGGCTGCTGCTCAGCGCTGGCTGCCAAGCGCACACTGTTCAGGCGAGCCATGAAACCATTGCCGGATGATGGCAGATGATGCGATGTCTGTGGCGCCTGATCCCGGAACAAAGATCCGGCGGACATGTACTCAGGCAACAGCGGCTGCTGTGAGATGGACTGCTGGCGCTGGTGAACAATCACGCTGGGCCGCCGTTTGGGATAGCCATCGTCGTCGGAGTCGTCCGAGGCGATGCCATTGATCTTGTCCAGCGTTTTTGGGGGCAACTGTCCCGGGGTGATGTGCTGCCACGTGGGCTTGACCAGCGACTCTCGGCGCGTCGGCGATCCGCTGGCGAGCGGCGATGGACTGGCCACCGAGATGGAGGGCTTGCGTGTTCCCGAGGGACTGGCGATGGAGTCGCTCCGGTATCTGGTCTGCTGACGACGCATCTTGCTGAAACCTCTTTACTTCCTGCTGATTGGCCTGATTCTATATTTAACACACGCACATAAATCAATAATCTCGGCTTGGATGTCGGATGTCGGTTGTGTCTTCATTATTGATGGGCCAAACCCACCCCCAGGGACACCGAAAAGAATGTATAACTTAAGAAGGGCCCACACTCCCTGGAAGTTTGTTTAGGTCCCCGGATACACACACACACCCACTCGCACTGGCGTAATTATGTACAGGCATTAAAACTCATTAAAAACCATAAACAAAATGGAGGGAATTAAGTTTCCCCGCAGTTGTGATTGTGCTTTAATAAATAAATACATACAAGTGGCGAACATTTTCACTTTTCAGTTAGCTGCCATAAAACAAAGAGCCGGGAGGAGCAGGTGGGCAGGCGAACAGGTGCAAATTGAATGTAATTTCAACGCTCTCCCTTTTTTTGGCCAAATGAAATGAAAACCGAAACCCGCAAATGCCCCAGGGCCACAAAACAACTGTCGTTGACAACGAGCGGAGGGGCTGGCTGCGGAAAATGGGGTGTCAGGTGGGCGGAAGTGGGGCTGTTGGTGTTATTGCGGTTGCTGTCGCTAAATCAACAGTTGGCAAGCGAACCACAAGGCCAACGGAGGCGAAGCCAGTGGCTTTAACTACATTTTGGGCTAATTATGCGTTGGCCCGTACGCCTGGCAATATTTGGGAAAGCGGCATTAAGTTAGCAGAGGTCTAGAGGGCCAGCCCTGTGATTAACTAGCGCTCATTAGCACCCAAGAAATGCCACGCTAAGTGATTACAAATCGCTCAAGTGTGCCTAGAATTTGTGGGCCAGAAAGAGTTATATTTCGTGGAAAAGTTGTTCGAGCTAGCTATAGATTTTTCGAAAGAAATTCAAATATTAAATAATCGAATAAGGAAATGACTGAATCATACAATGCTATCAAATTTCAAGCAAAAAATGCACAAAGAAATATGCAAGCTAACTGGAATTGGAATCTGCAAAAGAAAATATTTCACAAAATTTCCTTTAGCTTCCACACACAAGGCTATCCATAAACTAGAAATCACATTTCGTATGGCAAAAGTTCGACCAACTTTTATTCGCCTTGACGTTTTTGGGGTCTTTGCCAGTAGCGAGGCGAATTTCAGCCGAACTTTAATTTAATTTGCAGCTCAGCAAATTGCGAAATGCCAATACATATATCAATATGCTTGTACGGCTTTCAATTTCCAGACAAAACCCCTTTTGACGTGGGTGGATTGTTGGATTGCTGGCGGCGGCAGAGCCGTGGATTCTTGGGTCCCATCACCCGCAGATCCAAGCAAATTCACCCATCCATCCCACAGCACGGCTGTCTGCAACCTGTCGTTTCACCTTTATTTCTTTCGCCTTTTCTGGGGCGCCTTTAAGCGCTCTTTTTATGGCGGCTCTCGGCGAGAAGGTCCTTAAATGCAGGTCAACGGCAGCGGCGGACACGTGCAAACTGTTAACTACCTTCCGAAGGCGAATGAAATGGAATGGCAATGAAATCGGATAACCCTTGAGCCTGGGACAATTTGTTAAAGCCGAGAAAGGCACGCACTTCCCAAGAATTAGTTCATATTGCGATGCTCCCTGATCGAAGAGGAGCAGTTGCGAAATTCAATTACTTGGAAAATTCAATTTAATTGGCATTTGCAGAAATATGCGCAAAAGACTTTTAAAAAGGTTAAATAAATAAAACAGAATATTACCTTATTATTATTATTATTATTACTAATACAACTTAATTTTCAGGAACTCAACTTTTAGCCATTCTATAAATAAAACTGAATAACTACGGATGGCAGACAATAAGAGAAACAGCTTGATGAGGCCATGAAAACCGAAATTGACATTGTAATGTGATAGTCCTCGACACAAGGACAATTTTTGTTAAAGCTGAGAAAGGTATACATTTACCAATTAGACTTCGATCCCTGGCAACGCATTCAAGAGCAGACCTTTAATTAGGTCCGAATTAAATGTATCTCCATGCATAAATATATATATTGCCTTGGGCAATTCGTTTCCTTTATGCAAATATGCCAAATGATATTCAAAAAGTTTACCCTTTTTTCCTCGGACTTGAGGCTTGGGCCTTGCGAGGGGTCAGTGAGGTGTCGATCCATGAAACAACCTTTTGAACAGCCATCGAGCAATTTACTTTAATCAACTTAAAACGCAATGCCTGATAACAAAAGTTTTTAATTGGGTTGTCGCTGTCTTCTGCCCAGCTGATGCCACTGCCTCCTTATTATTTATCCTACACAGGAAACAATATAAATTTTGTGTCTATAAGAATGCTTGAAATTAAATCATTTGACAGAAAAAATATTGGAACTTTATTTAATTTGATTTCTGAGAAATTGATTAATTTAGTTAGCTTTTTAAAGTCCATTTTGTTTTCTATTTATAAAATCTCATATAACAGTAACAGAACAAGGGAAGATTTTACAAACGTACTAAAACCAATCGGACAACTCTTTAATGCGATTATTACACAACCCTTAGATGGTTAATTTTCGCTATGCTCAAGCCAATTGTTTTCAGTGTTTCCCTCCCGCTGCTGGTGACAACAACCGAAAAGCGGAGAGACAAAAAACGGAAAAGAGAAATTTCCTTTCTCTGAGTACACGAAATTTGTTCAAAGTTAAAAGTTAAGCAGAATTTTTCAGTTCCTTTCATAAATTGGGTGGGCAGGAAAGTGAGTCCCGGCCGGGCCGGGCCGGGGGATGGCGGGAAATCCCCATCACCATCTTCATCTGTCGTTCCTGCAGCATTCCCCGTGTAATTATACAAAGCGAAAGGGGACTCGGAACCGGATCCGGGAGAAAGTGAATGGGGGCCAGCAGAGGAAAGGAGCCCTGGGAGCATGGCGGCCAGCCAGTGTGATGGTTCATTGCACAGCCACCAGATGCCCACGCACAGGACTCAATGCTCATGTAAGCGTGAGGTATGTCCTGCCCATACCCACACACACACACTACCGCGCACCCACGCAGCCAAGCACAAGGGCAAAGGATCCCAGAAGCGCACCGATACACTGACACACATTCAATTTAGCGCTCAATCACGCCGCTTAAACGGCAGCAACAATAACAGGAACAGCAAAGGCAACAACATCGCCAGCAGACTGAAGCGCCAGACAATAGTTTCCTGATTGTAAGGAGAGCTTTAAGGAAATGACGAGCCAGAAGGATACAAGCACAGCTTGGGCCAAGGTAATAGGGCAATGTAACACAACTTGTTTTTCTTGGCGGTTTTTAAATTTGCTGAGCTTTGTTAGCAACTATTAGATTTTAAAGATTAAAAATACATATATGTAGGTTATATAAAATGCGAATAAATAAATCAAAAAGGACGTATTATTCTACAAATTAAATTTTTTTTATTTATTTGTGTTTCAGATTAAATCAAACGACTTTAGCGAGTCATTATATTTAACTTAAAAATATGTTTATAGATTCTAATAAATCAATATTTTAATGTGAAACATGTTCATTAATTTTATTATCAGCTGAGAAAAATATTAACAAATTCTTTGCCAAAAAAGCAAAGTTTTTAATTAATATATAGTACCCAAATTTGTATTCCAAGCTCCTCATTAAATCCTGTGAATATTAGCTACTTTTTCTGTCCATGACTCTAGTCCCACCTATTATTCTAACCACATCTGTGGCGCCTCCCACGCACAATGCCATGTGCGAAGTGGAGATTTTGAAGGGAAACTTGAAATTGATGAGCGAGCCAATTGACAGGACAAAGGCGAAATGCTTGCGCGCAAAGCGTTTCCATAAAAGTTTCAAGGCAGCGGCAGCCACACAACGCTTTACAGCTTACTGCCAGTGGTGGGTGCATCTTTGGGGAGAGCATGTGAAAATGAAAAGAAAAGTCTTGGGGAGGACGGGCTCCCCAGGAGATTTGTGCTAGTAATCGGCTTAAATGACGATTCAAGTGACTTCCACCCCGAGGGGATGCCCCCTGGTTGTTTCGAAACGGCAAGAAACGGGCCACCTGTGGCAGAGAGTTTTCCACCGCCCACTTTCCACCATTCCCCCTTTTGAAGTTTGGGAAATCACAGACGGGGACCGAAACCGATTTTAATTGCAAGAATCGATGCCTCAGCTATTTGTTGGAAACCTTGAAAACCACAAGCGGCTTAAAAAGGAATTTCCTGAAAATGCAGCCCGTTGTGAAATAATATACTGCGCTGCCATCTAGACATTTTAGGGGAGAATCAGGGGGAAATCAGGGGTGGTACTGGGACGATACTGGGGGAGATACTAACCATGACCTTGGGGCAGTTTGCATTCATGCGCAATTATTGGCTCTCGCATAATTAATGCGCATTTGAAAGAAACCCGAGTCCAAGTAAACAACAATAGACTTTGCCGAAGTCAAGGCAGACATCAGGTTCGTAGCCAAATGGGATTATGTTCAATTGCATTCATCAAATTCCAAATTAAAGCCAGACAAGAATCCAAGGAAATCATCGACTGATAATTTTCCACTCAACCTGATTATTAAAAGCCGTACAAAGCAGCCAAATCTCAAAGCAGCTTAAATATTTAGCAGGAAAAGTTCCCATAGCTGACGGTAATTATTTGTTCCCATTATAGATGGGTATCAACAAAGCTTAGCTTTGTTTAAAATTAGTTCTAAGAACATATATTTAAAACTATTATGGCAATCCAACTTTATATATTTGCTTTGAAGCATTCTTTGGCGACAAAAATTATATGCTAGGGATGCTTTAGAATTCCCCACTGGTAATAACTAAGCTGAATACTAAGGTCGGTCAGCAAACGTAGTACTGTCAAGGTCAGAAACAGCTGTATACCCGAGCTTTGCGTTTTTGTCATACGGTCGCGATTTGATTTATTTTGTGTAAGTCAAGACCTCTAGAAAATACTCTAGAAGTATTTTCTAACTTACAAATATAAAAAATAACAAGGAAGCTAACTTCGCCAAGCCGACTATTTTGCAATAAGAATACTACAAATTTAATTCAAGGGTTATTTATTTTGATTTAATCCGATATATCTAAAAAACAAATAAAATTTGCTAGTTTGGCCCGATCGATCCTTTAGCAGTTATATAGTTAGTGGACTGATCTGGCCAGTTCAAATTCAAATTCCACAATATTTTAACAAAAGCTTTTTGGGGTGGAATTAAACACATGCTTAAATTAGATTTTTTAAACGAATTATTAATAAAATAAAAATATGTTGTAAATCTTTAAACACACAACACAGCTTGAAAATAATATTTGAAATTATTTCACGAATAAATAGTGTTCTTATATTATTAATTACATAAATTATTTAGCTTTTTAAATAACCCAATTTTTATTTAACAATTCCCAATATACCCACAAAACTCATCCTGTTTGATTAGAATTCACAAACCATTCCCAATGCAAACATTTCCTTGAAAGTCACGGAACAAACAGATTATCAAATTGGAAGTCAACAGGAATTCCCAAATCCGCTTAACGCCACAAAAACCAACAAGCGTTTGCCCAAACATTTTCCGCTGCACTTGAATTATTAAATTCCAAGCGAGAGAGAGAGTGCGAACATAATTGTTTTCATTTATTTTTAAACTCGCGCAGGACCTTGTCAATTTACCCACACACCACAACGCAAACACAACCACACACACCCACACAGGCACAGCTGAGGTGGTGAAAGCGCCAAAAATAGCAACTAAAAAATGCAGCACTTTCAAAAGCAAGTTTTTACAGATTTTTCAAATATTTGAGGTGCGCGCCAGAAATATTGAAACTGAAACACAGACGACAGGCGACAGGCTGTAGCACTTCACTTTACGTTTCTGTTTCTGCTTTCTCGGCTGGAGCCTCTGGCAACTGGAGAAGTTGGAATATTTGGAAAGGCGACAAAGGATGCGCGCGCGATGCTATCGAAGCGTCAGCGTTCAGACCCACAGCTAGACTGGCTGGCTGGCTGGCTGGTGGACCCAGGAGAACTCGCATCACTCAGCTGCCGAGACCTTCGGCTTCGCTTCGATTTGAGTTCGAGTTCGAGTTTCCAGCTCGTGGGGCTTCGGTTTTTTGGCTTTGGCTTTGGCTTTGAATAACCAGCAGCAGCAGCCCTGGCCTAGAAACGTGGAAGCTGGCTTCCCGGGGACGGGTACTCGGGGTCTCGGGTCTCAGGTGGGTGCTCAACAGGGTGGGCCCATTTTTAAAGAAATATTCTCGAGTATTTATCTATTATTTATTATTAAGCTAAATTTGTAAACTAGTTAAGTTTAGTTTATGGGAATTCACTTTACTTATCACGATGTTTAAAGCACAAATATTTTGAGCATAAATAGAAAGCTCTTGATTCGATATTGTGTATTCAGGGGTTTTTTTTCAGTTAAAAGATCTTTATAAGTAATAACGGATAATGGAAGTGCTGAACCCTTTGTTGATATTCTTGGAGCGCAAATGAAAAAACAAAATATAATCTTTACTCGACATTTTCCGGTAATTAGCGTACAATGTTCTTATTATTTATATAAATAATTAATCGTTATTATTCGTGTAGTATTTTTCCTTGAAACCTATCAACATTTTAACTTGTATCAATTGTGCTCATTAACAATTGTATATAATTGTATTGTTCGAACCTACGGAAAGCCCAATAAATAAATCCAATATGGTTTCATAACCCTACCAATGTAAGTAGATGGATTTCAATATAGTAATGATTTTAAATGTAATTAAATAAAGTCAGTCCTTTTCCCTGTTTTATAAATATGAACCACCCTAATGTGTGTGTATGTGCGGAGTCGAGCACGCGCCAAGTGTTGCAATTGGGGCAATGGGGAAAGGGGGTAGCCAGCATCCAAGGCAACTGTAAACCGTTGCACTTGAACTTCATTGGCGGCCATTGCGGTGGAAGTCTGTGTCTGTCTTTGTGTGTCTGCGGGTGCTGTGCGGCTGTGCTTGTGTGCGCGCGAACTGGGTGAAAGTGAAAGGCAGCAACAGGTCGCGTGAGTGTGTGTGCGTACGTGCGATGTGACTGCTGCACACACAACCACACACTTTCACTTCCAGCCAGCAATCAATGTCAACAACGCTGAAAAGGTCGGTCGCAACAGCAGCGATTTATATTTACCAACGGGGGGAAAAAATCAATTTGGGGGATTTATTCCTGCCCGCCAAAAATAGAAAATCTACGGCGATTACCCCAACAATATGTTGCCTATTTAGCGGGGTAAGAAGTGCACGGCGCAAAAAAGCTAGAGGGGGTTTTTTAATTGGCAATTTTACTCGCTTTAGAGCCTGTTAAGCTAGTATTTTGCAAGTCGTTTATAAGCATATTTCTTTTGTTTCCTATATTTAAAAAGTAAATCAAATAAAACAAATTTGTTATGCTAAATTGTTGAATTTCAGTACTCGGAATATTTTTTCCTATTAAGGAATTTAAATTTTTAAACACGATTAATTGTTTTTAGGCAAATAAATGAGCAGAAACTTAGTTTATTTAAAATAATTAGTTGGTATACATGTATTAATAAAACTTAATTCAAAACTAACACATTTGAAGGACAAACAATTTAAAAATATTTCTACAAATTTTAAAACTGGTTGCAGGCAATTTGATCGAAACCTTACCCAAAACTACCTCCACAATTTCTCTCCGTGTTCAGGCGAATACTTGTATTACCCAAATGTAAGTAAGCAGCTGTTCCCCAATTACACACGCACACACAGCAGGCAGGCGCACACACACAGGCACACTACATAAGCGAACCCATTCGAATGTGCGCTCACAAATACAATGACAAGAGGCAGAGGGTCATTGCAGGGGCGGGGTCAGGCGAGGGTCAGCAATCAGGCTACTGTGCGGGTTTCATGCAGCAAGCAGCGCTACGGATTCACCCATAATCGCAGGCCTCTCTCTCACCTACGCGAATTTCGAAAAATAGAGCCCTTACGGTCGAACTTCGTGTAACTCAAACCACAGGAAAATTAAAATTTTAATCTAATTTTTTCATGAATTTTTACATGTGAATGTGTATTCACAAAAATAAGTACTTTGAATCAGACTGAAATAATAGCAAAGTTTACTGGAATTCTCTCTCGTAATATTAATTTTTTTTTAAATATTTTAAGGCCAGCAAATATTTTTCTAAAATTTTCAATAATTGGAAAAAAATATACAACATTTACGTAAAGTTTGTATCACCTTACCCTTTTCTTAAATAAAGCATTCAAAGATAATTTAATTTTAAAATTAAACAGTCACAGTTTGAGTTACAGAAGATTCGACGGAGGAGGGGCGTTCAACTTATAGAGGACCGACTGTATTCATAAAACTCACCGTTAATGCAATGCCTACTGTGGCGGAGAAAGAGCCCAGCCGGAACTCGCCCGTGTTGTATTTGACCAGGAACGAGGTCTTGCCCACTCCGGAGTCGCCCAGCAGGATCGTCTTGTGGTTGACGGTGTCGTCGAAGGGTTGCTGGTGGGCGGCGGGCGGTGCCTGGTGCATGTCCACCTCGTCATAGCGATACGATCGCCAGCCATCGTCGTAATCGTCGTAGTCCTCGTTGCCGTAAGCGTACATCTGCAGGGCCTCGCGCGACGGCCGATAACCCGGATATCCGGTGGCCGAGCGCTGAACGGGCGCCATGATGGACTCGTCGTGGTAGTGATGGCTTCCGGTCAGGCTCTGCTGGCTGTGGTAGTGGTGGTGAGGATTGTGGTGGTGCTGGGTCGTTGTCGTCGATACGGAGACGGGGGCTGCCGGCGGGTTGTAGCAGCCATCGCCAAAGGGGCGTCGTCGGAGCTCCTCGATCCTGGCCTGCGTCGTCTCCGCATCCTCGAAGACGTCGTCGCTCATGCTGCTGGCGTCGTCCGGATGGGCCGCTCCTGCTGCTGCTCCGGAGATGCCTCCCGCTCCCACCGCTGTGCTGGCCATTTTTCTGGCAAGGCGTGTGTCTTGGCCAATAGCTCTGGGCGAGCTTTTATCCTGAGCTTTTGTGGTGTCAGACTATCCTTAAGGCGTTTACATTTGTTTATTGGTTAAGAGACTGGCTGAGCTTTTACCTTATATTTTCTTATCATTTATATTTTGTTAGTAAGAACGCTCTTTTCGTTTTATATTCCTTCTTCAAACATGCATATTTTTAACGAAAAACTGTCAAATTCCGTTGAGCTTTTCTCGCAGAGTTTCCTTATCTTGTTTATAAAAAGCAACGGTTAAACAGTTATCCTGCGGTTTTTCGATTTACCTTGCCGATAAGAGAGTATTGGGTAAGCTTTACTCATGAGCTTTTCGATATATCCTCGCTTTATTCACGTTTTCTGTCCTGCCGTCTTCCACAAAAGCTTTGGTCTGAGTTGATCGGTTTGTGTATGTTTTTGTTATTCACAGAAGACTCTTCATTGTCGCTATTGAATTTTAAATCTAGCGCTGTCTTCAACAAAAGCTCGGTCTTAACTTTTATCCTGCGGGTTGTCGTTGCCAGTTTTGACAGTTGTCTTGAGCTTTTGCGAGCTTTCTCTCTCCGGCTTCTCCGATGTCTCTGTCTCTCTTTCTCTCTTTATGACTTTGACATTTACCGTTGCCTACCGCTGCCTCTGCCTGCGCCTGTGCCGACGTCGCTGCCGTCCGGTTGTGTGGCACGTTTTCTGAATGAACTCGCTTTTCGGGGCTTTCGGCGCGGCTCGGGGGCGGTTGCTATTATTATTTCCTATCCTCTATTCGCAATAAGCTTAATATTTGGCCAGCCTTATCAGTTGGCCTGCTTCCCTAATCGTTATTCGTTAGTTTCGCGTTTTCAGTTCCAGTTCGATCGAACTAGGTATTGGTTTTTCCCTTCTGGGTTGTTGTTTTCTTGGTGTTTTGTTTGAAGCCACTAATTAAATGTTATCTATGTAAATTGTAACTAGCTAAACATATTGACTACGACTTTATAGGTTATACGCTAATTGGTGCTGTTTTCACTATGCATTAAGATTTTATTTATTTATAAATATGGCATGCAATGGGTTTGCTTGGTGTTTCCCTTTAAATTTTTTTTTGTTATTTGGTTAAAGCTTTTTGTTGATTTCTCGTTTTACTTCGCGTTAAATGTATTAACTTTCCATTTGTGGTTTATGGGTCTCTCGTCGAAAATATTGCGTTTGATTTCGTAGGTTTTTCTGTGTGTGTTGTTGTTGTTGTTCTTGGTGTTGTTGTTGTTGGTATTTCACTATCACAGCATAAATAAAATAATGTCATCGTAGTTGCCGCCCCCGCCACGCGAACCCTCGGCCAACACACAACTGGTAAAAAATATCTGCAGTCGCCAGTTCCTTTCGACATCCTTTCCTCCGAGCTTTCAATGTGGTTCTCTCTCTCGTGCTTTTTCTATTACTCTCCCTTTATGGCTTTGACATTTCAAGAGTCCTAGGCCGGAACTAGTTCATTTCATTAATTACGAAGTTATAAATAACCAGGATTACTTACTTGTCCGCATTAGAAATAAATAATAAAAAATCTGGTTATATTTTAAAACTACATTTGAATTCATTTAAACAAATATCTAGATAATGAAAGTCAAATTTTTCCTATATAAATAATAACTAAAAATAATTCACAAAATGCATTACTTTTTGGAATATGGAAATTTCGGGAATCTGGAATTTTGCTCCAGCATGACTTCCAGTTGGCGTTTCCATCTTGTTTAAGTTTAATCGAGTTAGTCTCGATCTAACCATATATTACCGTGGCTCTGTGCGGATTACGAGCAGACTTCCAGGATAAAGCACAATCTGTGGGTCTGCTGCAAGATCCTCCATGTCAATGCGGGCAATTCTGTCTTACCAATGCTCAATCACATTGCCTTCCACCAGCAGGAGTGTAGCCTTTGCGGTGCTGTGAAACCAAACGAAACGCAGTCCAAGCTGGCCAGGATTGAAGGACACCAAATTTCCGTGAAGGAAACCCCATCCAAACTAGAGTCGCTGGAATCCAAGGACTTCGAATCAAGGATGGAAAGATTGGAGTCGGGACAAAAGAAGATAGTAAACCAACTGGAAGTATTGATAGAGGAACTGTCTAGAGTTCAAAAGAAGAAGATTCTTTTCACGAAGTTCGAGCGCATCGTCTCAAGATACTTCTAGATTACCAGAAAAAATTGTTCTTAAAGAAAATATAAATTTTATTCATAGGAACATGTGAGGTAGAAAACATATTAAAATCTTATATGGTTCGCGATGTACAGTTACAAATAGGAAATATTAATAATAAATTTCCCTTCTCGGATAAATAAAAGCAACAAATAAACGTGTTGGAAAAATGGCCTTTTCCAACACTTACTTTTTGGCGTTTTTTTCATCGTTCTTCCCGTCAAAACACCATTTTTCAGGGAAAAGTTGTCAGCTCTTCCATCCCAGTGGACCAACAGACGATAGAAAATCGAGACTATCGCAAAATGTTCGCTTGCGAGCTTAGAAACGATACAAGTAAGCGAGCGTTTGCAGAAGTCTCGCTAAATGTTCGCAAACGGACTCAATAGGCGGTT
This sequence comes from Drosophila asahinai, assembly GCA_008042795.1. Classification (NCBI taxonomy): domain Eukaryota; kingdom Metazoa; phylum Arthropoda; class Insecta; order Diptera; family Drosophilidae; genus Drosophila; species Drosophila asahinai. The sequence continues at coordinate 25,310 of VNJZ01012461.1, forward strand.
CGGCTCCTGATCAGGGCAACGCAATTTTTTTTACCGAGTTTGTTTTTTTAGTTTAGTTAAACCCCATACATTTTTTTTTTTTTTAAACCCTTCGATTAAAAGATAAAGTTAATTAAATTCGATTTTTAACAAAGTTCCCTCAAATGGATTCTTAAGCCTGCCACGCGTACGCATGCTAATGGCGTTGGGGTTAAGACGTGCGTCAGTTGGTCGAGGGTTCGAAACGCGTTCGGGGCAAATGGTAAAAGTTGTGTTTTTCTAATGTTTAATTTGACTTTTCAGATAGTCTCTTAAAAGGTTATAGCAGTGACAATTTCAAAAAATCGTTTTTTCTTTTTTTTGCATTTTCTTTAAGTACAAATATTTGCCTGTTGTACAAAAAAATTGTAGTAAGATTTGAGAAATATTTTTGAAGTTACAGTTTTTCAAGTCGGTGAACACGATTTCTCAAAAACACACAAGCTCAACAACTACTTTTTGCTGTCCTTGATCGAAACTTAAAAAAAAAATTTTTTTATTATAATTTTAATCAATAATGCAAAACGATTTTTTCCCACAAAAATTAGTTTTTATTTTTTAGAAGCTGCCATTTTTGTCAAAAAATTATATTTTTTTTAATTTCTTCGATCAAAGACTAGATTTTTTCATACACTAACAGAATCTATTTCACTTTTTGATTTTTAAGGATTCTGTCAATTGGTATCGTGTTCACCGCGGGACACTTTATTTTAATCCGAACAAGATATCCCTCACTGGTTCCTTATTGGTACTATCCCCGTGGTGGCTGCCCTTAATAAGAATTCGACGCTAACTTAAAAAAAAATTCTTGTAAGTCTCACAGAGGTTGTATCAACATGCACGGTATCTCAAACGATAGGGAAATTGTTTATGAATTTCGCATTTAAGCTTAGTGAGCTCATTCCGTCAGTTTTTGAGAAATTAAAGTCATTCTCAAATCCGAACAAGTTATACCTCACTGGTTTTCTATCGATAGGATCGCCTCACACGCCCCATCGATAAGTCCCCCGTCATAATATAAAATCTGGCAGCTTCCGAGAATTGCGGAAAAATGAATTTTAAATGAATGTAAATTAGATGAAAATAATTCAATATTTCGGAGACACTGGTCGCGCGGGACGGGGTAGCCGCAAATATTATATAATATAATATTATTTTCTTATTTATTTATAGGCGTGATCCCCACTGCATCCGATTCGTCCTCCGCCGCAGCGTAAACGGCTCGTTAGTGCCGCACTTTACTATTTTTTTTTTTCAAGGAATTATAGCAAGCGGTGCAAAAACTGCAACATAAAATGCACGACTATTAAAAAATATCAGAAGCGCCCACCCGGCGAATTGGGTGGCTCGGAAAGATGGGTACGACAAAATAAACATGACCATACCGACGCCAATCTGTCAGTGGAGACTTTCAATCAGCAGATTGAAAGATTTTTAAGTCAAATCGATAAAGTGCGAGATCGTTAAGCAAACATAATAATTCAAAATCAATTGCAAGTCATTAGGCCAAGGCATATATTTTTTTTTTACCCTAAGCCGAAAAAAAGGGAGGAATAAGCCAAGAGATGAGGCAGAAAAATGTGCTTTCCCTTTCCTTCTAGTTTGATGATCGATGTGAAAGGAAATGTTAATATTTATTCTCGTATTTGCAGAGGGATTTTTATTTACATAAAAAACGATCTATACAGCAGCTTAAAGTTCAACTTATTTTCTTCTCAGGTCACATGGGGATTTTTTTTAAGTTCCACTTATACTAACACCATTTTGTAAAAACAAATCCTGACCCTTAAATGGTAAGCTTTAATTTTCAAAATTTTTTAAAGTAAAAGTTACCGACAATGCGGCATCCGTGATAAAAGCATGTACAATTTTGCAAAAAAAAAAAAATGCCTTAATTAATTAATTTAATTGTACAAGGTGCAATTGGCATGCCTCATATAAAAATCTTAAGTGATAAATGCAAACATATTTCAACACTCTTCAAGAGCAGCAACACTGCTTCCTCCAAGCTAAGAAAAGCTCAAGATGTCTCCCTTGTGCAAGAGATGCCAACAAGATGGAACAGTTTGTTAAAGATTATTAAACGATTAATACAAATAAAAGACGCTGTTTCCAAAACACTTCTGGAAATTGTTAAAGCCCCTGACCTACTCACGGCTGCTGAACCTGAAGTTTTAAATAAATTGGTACACTTACTAGAGCCCTTCGAAGAGGCGACCCTTCAGGACTTATAAGAAAATATATATTTAATATATTCTTTTCTTATTTTCAGGCCCAAGCAATTTCATACATTGCTTAGTGAAAGGTAGCATTAAAGGTTTAGTATTTAAGTAGTATTTAAGTCCTAGTATATAAGTCTATTATAATTTTTTTATCATTTCTTTTTCTACACTACTAGATTTTTTTAACGCAGATTTTATTAATTTCCTCACATAACAAAAGCACGATAAATAATAAACGAAAATCTTCGATTTTACAAAATACGAATCAAAATAATACGAGTGAATACTTAGAAATTACAAAATTCATAAGTACATCCAAAATTAAAATCATGGATTCGGGTTTAAAGGGTACAACTAGGAGTAGGGCTTATACTCTGCTAAAATCACACGCCCCATCGATAAATCCCCCGTCATAATATAAAATCTGGCAGCTTCCGAGAATTGCGGAAAAATGAATTTTAAATGAATGTAAATTAGATGAAAATAATTCAATATTTCGGAGACACTGGTCGCGCGGGACGGGGTAGCCGCGGGGGTGTTATCCCCAACCATGGCCATCAAGGTCAAGGGCAACGAGGCCTAAACAGGCGTGAAAGGGTCCAGTTGGCCCATCGAGCAGCAAGCGAGTTTCCCATTGGTCAACAGGACCAAGTTCGTCGCGCCATAATGAGAGCGTCGGGCCCACAACAACAACAAGCTGATCAACATCACCACCGGCTGATCCCCGAGTAGTACCAGCAGGATTTTCAAGGGCAGCACTACTAGCCGGTGATCAGGATCAGATCTCCGAGCAGTACCAGCAGTACCAGGGACAGGTACCGTACCACTACCAAAAAGTGCAGTACCAGGATTTCCAGGGACAGGTGCTGTACCACTACCAAGAAGATTGGCTACAGATCCCCCAGTACCAGCAGATCCCCGAGCAGTACGTCCAGCAGTAATCCTGCCACCCCGCATCTAGCTCTGAATAATAACAATAAAAAGTTAAAAAAAAAATATACGTACATTTTTTTAAAGGGATTTCGGCGGATTTTTGTGGCGTCACACGGCTCTTTTTTTCTTTGTGTGCGACTTTAATTGATCTGGCAACTTCCCAGCAGTGTTCAAGTTAAGGAAGTTAAAATGGAGAGCGATTATAACAAGCGGTGCAAAAAGTGCAACAATAAATGCACGACTATTAAAAAATATCTGGAGCATATATGTGGAAATATTCAGTGAGAAAATTCCCCCTTAAGGCATTTTGGATGCGTGTTGCGGCTGCGCATCAGAGACAGCACACAACTAGTAAGTTACATTTTTTTATTATAAGTTACATTGCTTGTATTACTCGGCATAATAAGTCCGAATATTCTTATAGTGAGTTAAATTACTTGCAATCATTAGTACTTCAGCACCATTATAAGTATGTATATTAAATTATTTGGTACAACAAAGTCAAAGCACAATTTTATAGATCATTATGCTGCAAGATATGTAAGGGTTTACCATTTAAGGGAACGCGATATAAATCAAATTATTACGTTGCTATTAACTCACAGCCATTTTAGGGTTTCAGTGTTTTTAGACTTGTACAATTTGTAGCGACTGTATTACAGTCGTGTAGTAGGCTCGTAGAGGGTCACACTGCCATCAGATCCCGATAAGAAAAAAATACCGATAGTTATATAATACCTAACTTATACGATGTTAACTAACATTAGTCTGTAAGCGGATCAGTTTGTTCTGGCGAATCAAATAAAGCGGACGTCGATGCGAATATTTCACGTGTGTGTTTTTTTTTTCAAACCCCTACTACAAATTCAGAAGTGGTTCAATTCTACGCCATGAACGAGGTAGACTTAAATGCGTTTTCGGTCATCCAGCTTAAAAGATGACTATCAGCGTTGGGATTATCAACCCAAGGAGTTAAAGCAGAATTAATGGCCAGACTGAGAGAACACAGGAATCGAGAGAAAACGAGTGGAAAAAAGCAATGACAATAATAATTAAGATATAGACTTAATCGGAGACTTAAGATCTCGGGCTATCGTCTCTATGAAAGGAGGCAGGAAGAGCAAATAAACACATATTTCTTATAGTAGATGGATTTACGAAATTCGTTAGGCTATATACAACTTGATTCAGCCCTTCGAAGAGGCGACCCTTCAGGACCCTTATAAGAAAACATATATTTAATATATTCTTTTCTTATTTTCAGGCCCAAGCAATTTCATAAATTGCTTAGTGAAAGGTAGCATTAAAGGTTTTGTATTTAGGTAGTATTTAGTTCCTAGTATATAAGTCTATTATAATATTTTTATCATTTAGATTTTTTTAGCGCAGACTTTATAGTTTCCTTACATAACAAAAGCACGATAAATAATAAACGAAAATCTTTGATTTTACAAAATACGAATCAAAATAATACGAGTGAATACTTAGAAATTACAAAATTCATAAGTACATCCAAAATTATAAACATGGATTCGGGTTTGAAGGGTTTATTCGTAGGTCAAGTACAACTAGGAGTATGGCTTATACTCTGTTAAAATCAAAGGTGTCCAGCTCCATTGCTCTTAAAACTCTTGTTTTTAACGCAGATCACATAACCAAATCACTATAAAATTCATAAGTAAATCCATCCTTCAGAGGAATGGCTCATCATCCGACTTATCCAGGGTCTCTGTGTTTGGCAACGAGAGGCTTTCCGAGTTGATATTCCCTAAGAGTTTCAGCAAATCAAAGGAATCCATCCACCATCCACCGCCATCCACGCTTTCAACGTAGCTGGAGATTGTCCATGGTAGTCTCATCCAATTCAGACTGTGGCTGGGATTCCAACGTAGCTGGAGATTGTTCCATGGTAGTCTCATCCAATTCAGACTGTGGCTGGGCTTCCAACGTAGCTGGAGATTGTTCCATGGTAGTCTCATCCAATTCAGACTGTGGCTGGGATTCCAACGTAGCTGGAGATTGTTCCAGGGTAGTCTCATCCAATTCAGGCTGTGGCTGGGCTTCCAACGTAGCTGGAGATTGTTCCGCCTTCACGAGCATTCTGTTCACCCAACTCTCCGACTTGTTCTCCAGCCGCTTCTTCTTGTCAAGCCGCCTCTTATAAGTCCCGCATAATTTAACGAAACGTGCTCTGCTAATGATAGTGGCATTAGCAGCCGCCAAGGTGGCCAAAGCGCCCTTTACCGCCAACGGCGCCGCACTTGCCGGGAGGCGGTCCGTCGGCCGACCTCTTGCCGCACCAACGGGATGGCGGACGAGCGTGGAAGAGCCGCCGCAGCAACGGGGCGGCAATAGGACGGTGGCCGTGCAGTCCCCCGGCGAATGTAAAGCCGCAGCAGCAGGATGACGGAGAAGCCGCCTCCTTGCAAATGCAGCGATGGGCCGCTAAGGAGTCGCGGCAAAAAGGCGGCGAACAGCCCGCCTTTCGGCAAATGCGGCGCCGCAGCAAAGAGCCGCTACAAGAGGAGTGGCTAAGGAGCCGCGGCAAATGGCCGCCGGGAATTTCACGTCGATTTTTTTTTTGTGAAAAATATTAAAATTAAAATATCTTTTGTTTATAAATGGAAACTAAACAAAACATATTTTAAAATCATTTAATATCATAAAATTGTTAGTCTAGTTCTTTAGTTTAGTTTTTGTGGTTCCCACATCGTTGGTGTATCCCTTTATCATTAGAGATTTTGTTTGTACATAAGTATTACGTGTTTGACAAAAAAAAAATGGCTTAATAACTTGAGCACTAAGAGGTTCCGGTTGGCTTGTAGTACTGGATACTACTTAATCCTGCTTGGGTGGCTTCTGAACTACACTGTTCGGCAAATATATTTTGTCATGGCGATGACGAAGTTTCTTTTTCAATTTTTATTTATTTTAAAGAGAAAAATAGTAAGAATTATACATAATTCACAATGTATTAAATTATAAATATAACAATATTTTCATTTTAGCATTGATTTGGATTTTTTATTTAATTAAAACAAAAAACTTAGTAATTTTATGGGTGGCATAAGTATTTCGACAACAGTTTTTTTTACATCTTAACTAACTATTATGTTTTATAAGTTTATTTTAAACTGGAAATTAATTGTAAATGTAGCCTCTTTTGGTGTCTATAATCTTTTGAAGGCGATTAGGAACGGAATCGACCAAGGTTTGAAGGTATCTCTTTCCAATTCATTGCCACCTCAGTGATGGTTTCTGCTTTTGTCCTGGTCAGATCAGTGCTTTTATTTCGCGTTATTAATGACCACACATTCTCAATAATGTTCAAAACCGGGCTTTGTGGTGGCCAATCGAGGGTTTCTTCTGGGTTTGCTTCTGACAGCACCTCCTCGTTCAATTCGTTATAGTCTTTCACATCCAAGGGTCTGGTTTTTACAGTGGTCCTGCGCAGCTGGCCTCCCTCCCTGCGATACTGCTCCAGCTCCTTATCCTTAACGAGGAGCTTTTCCTTTAGGGTTCGCACAAGATCGAGCAGTTCGTCGCCGGTTTGAACCAAGGTTTGAAGGTATCTCTTTCCAATTCATTGCCACCTCAGTGATGGTTTCTGCTTTTGTCCTGGTCAGATCAGTGCTTTTATTTCGCGTTATTAATGACCACACATTCTCAATAATGTTCAAAACCGGGCTTTGTGGTGGCCAATCGAGGGTTTCTTCTGGGTTTGCTTCTGACAGCACCTCCTCGTTCAATTCGTTATTGTCTTTCACATCCAAGGGTCTGGTTTTTACAGTGGTCCTGCGCAGCTGGCCTCCCTCCCTGCGATACTGCTCCAGCTCCTTATCCTTAACGAGGAGCTTTTCCTTTAGGGTTCCCACAAGATCGAGCAGTTCGTCGCCGGTCTTCGCTGCGCTCAAAAATACGTGGCGGTAGAACGTTCCCGCACCCAAAAAAATTCATTGACTAAAAAGCTGCCAAATGGCCTAAAATTGTTCTCCATTTGACCTAAAACGGAAGTCGCGGCAGTTATTGCCTAAAAATTATCCAAAATGCCATATTTTTAGGAAATGGAAACTGGCCTAAATTTTATTTTAATTTTAATTAAATTTTTTTGAATATTTTGAGGCAATACAATGCCTAAAACTTCATTGTTAGGCAATGTAAGCCTAAATTTTAGGCAATGATTGTCCAAATTAAAATTTTTTTGTAATAATATGTGGCCTACAAAGTTTCCGTTATGGCCTAAAATTAAGATAATATCTATAGTTATCCTATAAACAGCTTAACTTGAACTATAGTATTGATTTTGTTTTAATACAACCATTTAAAATAATAAAGGTGTATTCCAAAATGCATACAGTATTTATTTTTACTGTTGCAGTAGAGACTTGCTACTTCCGTAGCAGAAACATATATAAGAGTGGGCCGTAAACCGTCAATCAATGTCAAGGATGTTAGAACCAGTTGGGAATTGAATGCACACACGCGAGAGATCATTTTTAGGCATCCTATTGCCTTAAACTTAGGTAACCAATAGCCTAAAAATGGAATTGTTAGCTTTGGGTTATTGCCTTAAGGGGAGGTTCTACTACGAAAGCCCGAAAACGTAACTGAATTTCATGATTTTTTTTGAGCGAATGTAAATATTTAGTGACAAATTTTTTTGTGGCATTTATTAATATATATTTTAAGAATAATACAAAAATTTTTCAAATAAAAATAATCCAAAATGTCGGCTGTAGGCCTCGCTGATCCAAGCCACCCGCAGCGAGAGCCGATGTGCGCTGCACACTCTGCAGCCCTCCGAAGTGATCTGAAACCCAAAAATTAAAAAAATTCTTAAACTAGATGAAATTTGGGGGCCTTATAGATTTCCGATTTTTAAAAAACCCTTTTAAACCAAAATGGCGGCTCTTTGAACAAAAAACCCTGTTTTTCCTCGTTTTGTGTTGCTTTAACGTTAAAAAATAAGTAATAAAATTTTTTTTTTGAAAAAACGCCGTGAATCGTCAAAATCGGCCAAGCCGTTCAAGCGGAATCGTGTGCAGCGCGCAAAAAAAAGGTGTTTCGAGAAAAACACGTTTAAAGTTCGATGATGGAAAAATCGTAAGTAATGTTTGTTTTTTAATACTTACATCTAATCTGCTATTCCAGGGCCATACAGGGTACCTTCCTCATCCTCAAAAATCATATTTTGCTGCACTTGGGCGTTGATTTTCTCAATTCTGGCTTTCTTTTCAATCTGTTACTTGCTACACGTTTCAAA
>VNJZ01012465.1:0-10220 GCA_008042795.1 Drosophila asahinai
TGTTGGACAAGTAATAGGGAGAAAAAGAGGCGGTTGTGCATGGTCGAGAGAATCTGGGCGACGGCGTTGGTGGTCATTGTGCGCAAATAAGCTATTCCAAAACGAAACTACAAGTCTATGCGAATTGTCTTTCAAATATAAAATAAATAATTGTAAATATAAAACAGCTGATTTAAGATTGGTATGACCGCACCATTTACCTCCCAAAAATGCCAAAGTGCGTTTTTAGAAGCGGTCACACTTGAAAAATATTAAATCTTTTTCGGGTTGCGAACAGTTTTTCTGTCTGAGTACTAGGCTTTAACCAAAAACAACGAAATCTTAAAAAAACAAATCAAATTTGCATATGAATAATACAAAACAATGAAATCAAGGAACTTTAGTACATTTCAACACTATAATTTTCGCCCTATCTTCAAGAAAACCGCCATAAAAATGAATTTTTTCTTTATACAAGAAAATGTTTTCTAATAACAATGAAATTTTTTCTTGTACAGAATATTATCTTCCATATCTGTAGGAACATAAAATTTATTTATTTATTTATCTAAAGCTAACATTTGGTATAAAACTAAAAGCTAACTTAAAATTAGGAGCATTAGCTGCTAAGGCCTACCGCTCGCCTGGGTGTATTTACATGTTTATTTATTTAAGTATTGGTTATTATGAGTTTATGTGTCTATATTCTATGTACAAGTTTGGCTTTGTGGAGGAAGGAGATGATTTTTATTGCATTTTCTGTTGTTGGGTTGGCTAGGAGTTGGATTGGGTTTTCGTGGGAGAAGGTTAAGGTTCTGAGTTGGGAAAGGGTAGTGCAGTTTATTAAGATGTGGTTAATGTCTATTGTAGCATTATTGCAGAGGGGGCAGGTACCTTGGAGAGATCTGTCCATGTAATGTGCGTTAGTGAGTAGAGTGTGTCCTAGGCGTAGCCTGTTAATTATTATTTGTTGTTGTCTGTTGAGATTTGTGTTTTTAAGTGTGAAGTTTGCGGGGAACATAAAATAAAAGTCTGCCATCGTTACATTTCCTATAAATTATTATTATTATTGGTTTACCCGTGAACTCTCCGAGATCTTCCTTCCACCGTATGCCAATATCTTCTAACCAATTGGTAGAAGCATGTCCCAGCGTAAACGGCTCCTTTGAAAATCGGTAAAATTGTTTCAAAATTTGGCGCACTTTTTGAATTTATTTTTCAACTGGCTCTTTGGACTCTTTGCTGTTCTTTGCAATGCGTTTCATAAAATCGTCCAACTGCTCTGCATAAACCTCATGAGCTGCGACAAAATCCGCTCGTCTGATGCCTTGCTTTTCGAGGCAATAATTCTCCCAAGGTGTATATGTATATACTTACCCTGTTCAAAAACAGCGTGCCGAACACTAAATAAAATGGCCGCCGCCAATTTGCAAGATTTGCTGCCGTAGTTGCTGCTCCTCCAGTTGCTCTTCCTGCAGTTGCTGCTGTAGTTGCTGCTGTAGTTGCTTCTCATGCAGTTGCTCTTCCTGCAGTTGCTCATCTTGCAGCAGTTGCTCATCCTGCAGCAGTTGCTGCTCATGCAGTTGCTCTTCCTGCAGTTGCTGCGGCTGCTGCATCTTCTTCAGCATCTTCTCCATTAAACGCAGCTTCTGTTTCTGTTGAAGAAGCTGGCCTTCACGCTGCAGTTTTTTTTTTTTAACTTCTGCAGCTTATGCTTAATCTTCACCAACTCCTCCAGCAGCTGATGCTCCTCCTCTTCGTCTTCCTGCAGTTGCTGCTGTAGTTGCTTCTCATGCAGTTGCTCTTCCTGCAGTTGCTCACCTGCAGCAGTTGCTGCAATAGTGACTAATCCTGCAGTTGCTCATCCTGCAGCAGATGCTCATCCTGCAGCAGTTGCTCATCCTGCAGCAGTTGCTGCTCATGCAGTTGCTCTTCCTGCAGTTGCTGCGGCTGCTGCATCTTCTTCAGCATGTTCTCCATTAAACGCAGCTTCCGTTTCTGTTGAAGAAGCTGGTCTTCACGCTGCAGTTTTTTTTTTTTTTTAACTTCTGCAGCTTATGCTTAATATTCACCAACTCCTCTTCGTCTTCCTGCAGTTGCTGCTGTAGTTGCTTCTCATGCAGTTGCTCATCCTGCAGCAGTTGCTCCAATAGTGACTAATCCTGCAGTTGCTCATCCAGCAGCAGTTGCTCATCCTGCAGCAGTTGCTGCTCATGCAGTTGCTCTTCCTGCAGTTGCTGCATCTTCTCCATTAAACGCAGCTTCTGTTTCTGTTGAAGAAGCTGGCCTTCACGCTGCAGTTTTTTTTTTTAACTTCTGCAGCTTATGCCTAATCTTCACCAACTCCTCCAGCAGCTGATGCTCCTCCTCTTCGTCTTCCTGCAGTTGCTGCTGTAGTTGTTTCTCATGCAGTTGCTCTTCCTGCAGTTGCTCACCCTGCAGCAGTTGCTGCAATAGTGACTAATCCTGCAGTTGCTCATCTTGCAGCAGTTGCTCATCCTGCAGCAGTTGCTCATCCTGCAGCAGTTGCTGCTCATGCAGTTGCTCTTCCTGCAGTTGCTGCGGCTGCTGCATCTTCTTCAGCATGTTCTCCATTAAACGCAGCTTCCGTTTCTGTTGAAGAAGCTGGTCTTCACGCTGCAGTTTTTTTTTTTTTAACTTCTGCAGCTTATGCCTAATCTTCACCAACTCATCCAGCAGCTGATGCTCCTCCTCCAGTTGCTGCTCGTGTTGCTCTTCCTGCTGCTGCAGCTCCTGCTTCATTTCCAGCAGAAACTGCTGAAACTGCTCCTGCACCTGTTTGTCCATTACAACCTGAAAAAAGTCGACGGATGCTATACATATCGGACGAGGTATACCACGAAGAGACAGGTACCATGTGGAAAGACCAAGAAGCGACAATATTATTCTTGAATAATATTAACGAAAAGGATATTAACAATAAGATAATAACATAACTAACAAAAATTATATTGCAAGAGCCTTCGCAGAACCACGATGTTTCAACAAAAAAAAGCTCAGGTAGAATCTTCGATCACCTTTTTGGTTCCCTCCTTATAGAAATATGTTAAAAAACAGAGAAGTTAAAATTTTTTTTAACATTAATTTCGCCATCATTCCTATGGAAGCTATAGGATATAGTAGTCGGATTTCGGCCGTTCCGAGACTAATACTGCGTGCTAAAGAAATAAGACTGCTGAAAATTTCAGCTCGATAGCTCAAAAACTGAGAGACTAGTTCGCGTAGAAACCGACAGAAAGACAGACGGACATGGCAAGATCGACTCGGCTGGTGATGTTGATCAAGAATATATATACTTTATGGGGTCGGAGATGCCTCCTTCACTGCGTTGCAAATATCATGGCAAAATTTTGTCGGAGTGTGCAGCATCTCCAAAGTGTAGCGCTTTCTGTATCGTTGTTCTTGATGTAGGACCGTTGTCTCCTCTAAGTTTGGTGAGTGGCCGCTTGCAGCACAGTGGGCCATTAGTGCAGTTTTTTATATTTGTGTGGTGTCGAAGTTTATAGTCCGATTTATGTAGAGCTATTCTAGTTTTTAATTTTGCCTATTGTCGTGCCTATGTAAAAGCTTTTGCATGTTTCTTTTTCTGTAAATAACGTTGCTTTTTTCCATTGTTGGTATTTTTGATTTTGTTCTGTTAAAAAGATTGTTAAGTGTGTTTGTTGGTTTGTGTGCTATTTTTATATTGTAGCAATCTGATTTCATAAGTCGTTCAGATAATTTGGGAACATATATTTGCGATTTGTAGATTTTTGGTTGTTCAGGTCGTTTTTTGTTGTGTGTAGTTTGGTATCCATTTAGAAGTGTGCAGTTGCAGCAGCATTCTACGGACGACCTACCTACGCCACTTCCTTCACCACTAAAGAAACAAAAATTGAAAGTGGTCAGCCCAAATTCAGATGAATATGATGTCATCCGCATGTTGCCAATGATATAATTTCCGACATCAGATACTAATGTCATGCCATCAACTTCGGGCACATCGATGGTAAAATTTCCGACATCTAATGTCATGTCATCTCCGGCCACATCGATGACGAGTAGTTCGGAGGAAGATAATATCTACCCCCCTTACCACGATAAAAAGTTAAACCAAAAATTGAAAAAAATAATATATTCTTGTCCCACGTCATTTAAGTGCGGGCCGGCGACAAGAAATTATACAGAATACGTTGGACATCTAAAAGATGCCCACAAAATTACTTATAATGAAGTCGTAATATTAATTAATGATGAAACAAATTGATTAATAAGAAAACCTGAATTAGACAGGGATACAAGATGTACGATGTGCGGTGTTTATGTGGGATCTTCTGCTAAGATGACTACTCATCAGTGCAGTTTCAAATACAAATGCCAAGTGCCCAATTGCACTTATTCAGTCCATAAATAATACAAATTTTAAAAAACACATGAATTCAAAACATCGAGGAAAAGCGCAAGGAGGAGGAGAATCGCCTGGAGGAGGAATAATTTATGGGAAATGCAACGATGACAGACTTTTATTTAATGTTCCTACAGATATGGAAGATCATATTCTGTGGCTGCTCCAGCGCATGCGCAGAAATTCTGTGTAATCATGATATGTTGAGATCTCTCGTCATAGGAGATTCCTCTCTACCTTTTATAAATTTAGACATTTATGTACTACCTACCTACCCACTTGGAGAAATAATATTATTATTCAATTTTTGTTAATAGAATTTAATATATACTTAGTTTTTTTTTATTCCTATAATTTTATATAATGTTCTTTTGAAACATTTTTTCTTGCATTTTTATAAACCAAATTTAATTCTTTGAATTACTGTTAATTAACCAGTTAATATTCATTTTATTTTTATATTACGACGGAGTTTATATTACCGCGTATGTTGTTGCCTTTTGATCTTCTTTCAAGGACATGAAATAATATTGGCGAAATCTCATGCACAAAATAAGAAAATTATTGTTTAGTTTTATTTTGAGATAGATTCCAGATAGTAATACAATTTTAATAATTTCCCATATACCCAGAGAATTAACGAAAGTCCCGCTATATCAAGTATTGCCTTATCCGGTCGATGTTACAAGACAATATCCAAAGCAAATATTATTTCTATAAAACAAATTAACTATATAACAAAGACACAAGAAAAATAATAACCAATTCATGCTTATTAAGCAAACAAAAACTAATTGTGGATTTACAAAAACACATCTCAACACTTATATTAACTACATGGTTATAAGTCCAAAGATATACCCAAGCGCATAAATATCAGTTATAAAAAATCTATAGGTCATGATCCTAAATTACAATTGGAACACCAACGCTGTGCCCCAAAATCACGTAATAATTACATGCTTTTGTCTAAGCGATGTGGAAGTAATATATCCGTATAACCAACTACTCAATGCTGACCCAAATTTATCAAGACGTCCAAGTTCCATTGGAACATTACAGTGAAACATCATAACTTTACAAAACAATTCTATAAGTTTAAAAAAATTAGTCTAAGAACCGAAATTAAACTCAGTAAACTAGACGCCAGGTGGGAATCGAAAAGCCGAATTAAATACATAAGAGAACTTTAATTAATAAAATAAATTATAAATACATCCTATAAATAACTAGATGCATACGAATCAAAATATCTTCGTCATATAATCTTTATATTTATTCCATAATTTAAGTGGATTTTATGGCATTGACTTTGACTTTGACTTTAACTTTGAAATCATAAACCATGGAAATATGGTGATGAAAGCCGAAGCTGGCCGACGCGGCGGTGGCGGCAAGCGAGGACGTGGTCAAGGCAGGCGAGGACGTGGACGAGGTGGAAGTGGCCGCGGTGGAGTCCAAACGGGGCAGGGGCAGGGGCTTAATGGCCTAAATCGAAAATAAAGCGTTGCCATAGCAAATGCCGTTGCAGGGCAGGAGGTTTATCCCCTTTTACAACATCGAGGAGAACCGCAAGGAGGAGGAGAGGGCAAGCGTACATGTTGACGCTCTTAGTAGATGCACAATATTCGTAAGATCGTTTGGTAATCTGCTAAGCCAAGGATCCAAAGATTCAAGGAATCAAAGAACAGTTAGAGGAAACCGAATAAAAATTGTTCGAAATGAGAAACGGAATAATTTATAGGAAATGTAACGATGGCAGACTTTTATTTTATGTTCCTACAGATATGGAAGATCATATTCTGTACAAGTACCACAATGAGATCGGACACATAGGCAGAGATGTTAGATGTCATCTTTAAAAACTTATTGGTTTCCTAACGCCAAAGACAAGTGTTTAAGCCATATTCAGAACTGTTTAAAATGTATTGCTTATTCCCCCAAGACAGGCAAGGAGGGATTTCTGCACTGCATACCGAAAGGCAACAAACCGATGTACTCACTATCGATGGTTTTGCATCCCTACTATAAAGTTCCACTTACGAACTCAGTATGAGAATCGCAGAGAAAGGCACTTAGCTACACAGTATGCACTGTTGCCATATTAGCTTATCTTAAGCTAGATCTAGCTTATTTTAAAATCATTTAGCTTGAAAAATAATTGAAATGCTTGTAGCTTAAAATCTGGCTTATTTTAAATTTAAGTTAGCTTATTTCGGCTTAAAAAAATGTAAAACAACAATTTTTGTTTTTTGATTGTACAGGCGTGCTCCGGGTTTCACTCTTGTTTTTGGTGACTGACTTATATACCAGTTAAACATTAAAATACACTGGTTTATTTATTTAAACCATATTTAATCCTCCTTGAACATTATTAATTTTTAATTTTAGAAGCATTTCGAGCAGATTGTTTTGTTCCACCCACGGTACGGCAGCACTGCCAACTAAAAGGAAAGTTTTTGTTGCCGACGCCAAATATATTTTTTACCAAACTCGAGGTGGGGTCAGAAAAGAATTATTTAAAAAGTAAATACGAACTAGATTGATCTACTTATGGTGTAAAATAAACACCAATAGACCACGAGTCAATCAACCCGAATTGATGTAGAAAAATACATTTACTTTTCATTTCGACAAGACAAACTTGCCCGTTTTCGAAAACGAGAGAATCTTGTGAAAGTGAAACCCGGAGCCTGCCTGGTATTGTAATTTTTTGTCATTTTTATTAATAAATTGGACAAAAGACATATTTGTTTTTTGTATTTTCTTAATTTTTCGTTTACTTAGCAACTTTCTCACACTTATATCTGTGGACTCATCCAACAACAAGCTAAATTTTGACGTTCCTATGTCCATCCGAAAATCGTCATTAAAGTGGACTCCTAATACATTGTTTATTATTGCGTGACTGTGTACGCTTCAACTGTATGTGAACAGTGGCGTTGTACGCTGTAAATTGTTCGACACACAGTTGGGATAAATGGTCGTTAGGTGCTTTGGCCGCGTGTTCAGCAATGTATAAGCAAAGTGCAGCCTCCTGGTCCTCTGTTTTTGTGGACTTTTTAACAAAATATATTTTGTTAGTTTGAATCCTTCTCCAAATATATGGAATCAATTGGTGAAGTTGATGGATATTGATGATTTTTATGGTTAGCTTATTTTTAAGCGTTTGTTTTTAATTTTTAGCTAATTCTAGCTTATTTTTTCTTCAATCTAGCTTATGTTGTCTTCCAAAATCTGGCAACACTGACAATATGATAAGTAATCGATGAATTATATTATGATTTCTGTAAACATTACTGTTAATTTCTTTAAATCGTTATTGTAATTTAATTTTTGTTTTATAAATTTAGGAAAGTTAAATAAAGTATTAAATTATTAAATATATTATAATATTAAGTTCATTTTAAAAGCAAAACTGTATTCTGAAGAAAAAAACAACAAGAATTTAATGATATCAAAAATTGAAAATTCATATTATATAAGTTGAATGGAAAAATGCTTTCTTATTTATAAGCAAACGATAATTCATTAGGGAATTTCATGCATGTAAAATATTTGCGTTTTATGTTTCGAAATGAAAAGGTTTCTGAAACGAAATTTTACAATTAAGTTTACATTGTACATTGTATATATTAAAATTAGGCTTACACGTGAATTTACGGGCAGCTGCTTTGATGTTATTGTCAGGTGATTCTCGTCAAACATTTCCTGTCGTTCGTTTAACTGGTGTGTCTAGAATTATTAAAATGTACTATATATAAGTGCGTAAACTTTTTTAATCTTATGTTGTGCTAATGGCAAAGTGAGATTGCCAGCATTGGAAACTGCACCCGAAACATTGTATTCATTAATTTTTGGGACATTTCAAACGTCGAAGCACTTTTTGAGTCATATTTAACAATACAATTCGGCATTTCAAATGACTTCTTAGGCAAAATAAAGATCTGAAGACAAGGCAATTGACTTCAGAAACCATAACGGGCAATGAAGGATATCCGCTGTATCGACGTAGATCACCTAATAATAATGGCTAAACGGCAACCATTAGAATTCGTAATACGGAATCCGTATTGTTCATTATTTTCGAAAATGTTCAATGCTTCTCTAAATGTGGAGTACTGTAATTCAGTAAAATCCATTAAATATATTTGCAAGTATGTAAATAAAGAAAGCGATATGGTTGTTTTTGGTGTTGCTGGTGATGATAGAACTGATGAAATTACTTAATATCAAATGGGGCGCTCTATGAAAAATAATTTAAGCAACCAAATGAGTGCGAGCGAGAGACAAATTCGATTTTTCGGCCCCTCTTAGCAAGGTCGGTACGCAGATGAGCTAAAAGAAATACTAGAATATACTAAAATGAAAATCGCGCTAGATATTTTAAATCGGCTGAGTCTTCGCAAGGGTGGCGCGAGAGGTAGGAAATATCTGATAATTCCCCGCCACCCTTGCGAAATGGAGACATATTTTTGTTGAAGCCAAAAATTACAAGAAATATAAATATATATGCCCTTTTGAGGGCATAAATTCATTTATTAACTTTCAGCCCAATTTTTTTGCGAGAGATGTCCCTACAAAACTGTTAATAAAAGATCCTTAAGCAAGCACAAAAGGATCCATATTCGGTATTCTTGGATCAGCAGGTTTATTGTATGAGCAAAGAATTGCATATGAGCAAAGTAGCGATCGAGTCGCACACCGACGGTGTGAAGGGTGATGCCGAGGGCGATGTCGAGGTCAAGGTAAAGGTCGATGTCGAGGGCGCTGTCGGAGCAGAGGGAAAAGCAGCAGCTCAGGTTGGCAGTGGTACTCGAAGAGGAACCAAGCGTCAGGCTGATTCAAGAGACCTAGAATTGCAGCAGTCAGAGTCAGAGTCTGAGCCAGAGACAGAGGCTGCGGTACAACTGGGACTTCACATATTGGTAGACTCTCTGGAAGGCAGCTGGAACTGACCCAACGTGGATGGGATCATGGTGCTTCCGAAGCATCGCTATTCCATCGCAAACACCACGGTGTTGCACATGAATAAAAAAAATTATATAAACAAAAAAAATTAAATTTTACCGAAAGGCAACCAAAATTGTAGACATTGGACGTTGCCGCCGCAGATTTTTGTCTTTGAATAACAAAAAAATATATTCCATTATTCTCCGTTGTGTCGTTTGTTTGACAACTCGTGCGTGTGTTTTTCTTGTATATTTTTTTTTTGTGGTAAAAAAGCGGCAACCATTATGTGACGCTTGGCTCCTAAGACATGGAGCTCTTTGACATGGTCCTGCACCATCCGGTGGTCAAACATTTAATATTCATTTTAAATTTTAAATAAAAATTAAGGAGCATTTCTTGGAACGATTATGAGCATAACGTTCTCTCTTTTTTAAAATTCCAATTTTCAAAAGGCAGAAAGTGTTTCTCAAAATAAAGTTTCGAAAAATCGAATAACAAAGATTGTAGACATTAGGCATTTTCACCGTCGCGCCTTACCGGGAAAGCTGCATATACTTCCTATTTAATTTAAATTTTGAATAAAATCGCTCAAGTAAAGTAAAAAATAAGAAAATAATTAAATTTATAAAAACTTTTATGAAAATCGGTAGACTGAAGTTCCATTTAGGTACTCAGTATGAGAATCGCAGAGAAAGGCACTTAGCTACACAGTATGCAGTGTTGCCATGGAAATATGATGTTGAACGCCGAAGCTGGCCGACGCGGCGGTGGCAGCGAGCGAGGACGTGGCCAAGGCGGGCGAGGACGTGGACGTGGTGGAAGTAGCCGCGGTGGAGTCCAAAAGGCGCAGGGGCAGGGACTTAATGGCCTCAACCGCAAGAAC
>VNJZ01012476.1:0-16294 GCA_008042795.1 Drosophila asahinai
GAGGCTTTTCCATTTCTCCGTTTTGCTTTTTCGGATAGCAGTATTTAAGTCCTTCTTGGATTTCTTAAATTGGCTTTCCTGTGAAATCTCCTCTCCGTCTAGCCTTCGTAAGGCGGCGTCTGTTTTTGATACAGGCTACTCTAAGAGCTTTTATCTCTTCTGTCCACCAATACGCTTCTTGTCCTTGTCTTCGAGGGTTCCCCAATTTTGGCATTGCAGCGTTGCAGGCCTGTTTTATGGTTGCCATGTTGTTGCTTACTATGTTACCGCCTCTCTGTAGGTTTTGTCTTGCGTCAATTTCTTGTATCAGCCTTGCCTTGTCCACTTGGTGCTACTGTAGTCACTCCGTTTTCTGCTATGTCAAACGTTATGTAACCATGGTCACTTCCGTTATAGGTATCGAGGACTTTCCAGTCGACGATTTTGTGCGCGCTGTTCTCTGTCACTAGGGTTATGTCGGGGGATTGTGCTCTCGTTCCCTACTCGATTAAATGTCGGTATTGCACCTACATTTGCTGTTGTCATTCCTATTCAGCAGCCATGTTTAGGACTCTACGGCCTCGAGAGTTAGTTGATGCCATACCCCATTCCTGAGCTCTCGAGTTTAAGTCTCCTGCTATTATAAGGTTCCCTCTTTTTGCCTTGCGTTGTCTTCGATGTCTTCGAGTTTCGTCTGGAAGGTCTGAATGTCGTCACTTGGGGTCAGATAGCAGCTAAATATTGTCCAGTTTCTGATGTGTGTTAGGACGTGGCATCTTCCTGTTTTTTGACCGACAGTATATTGCTGTCAGATTCCTCTGGTTTGAGATTTTTCTGCAGGTTGCCCAGCACTTCAGTCATGCGTTAGGCTTTTCTTTAACTTTTTCGGCTCCACTGTGCCGTGTATGTCCTTCTGCAGTCTTTGTTTCTTTTTTCCCCTTCTTGTATGTGACCGTTTGAAATCCGTCGTTTGCCGGTTTATTTCGTACCTTCTTGCTCAGCTCCTGCGCTGCTGGGCTAGTGGCCGTCCTCTTCTTTAGTGTCGAAACGGGGGTCTCGCTCGCTGTATTGCCAGATTTGTGTTCGTTGGCTTTCCTCGATTCCTTTGAACGCTCCAGCTCTGCGGTTTTCCAGCTCGACCGATAGTTTTCGATGACATCGAAAAGCTCGCTCAGTTCTGAGGTGCCGTCCTTGACGTCCATACTGATATTTCGTTGCTTTTGCATCGCTATCTTCATTTTCCTCAGGATTGCCTTGCCTTCTGATAAGGCCTTCTCTTCTAATGCCCGCATCTTGTATATCAGTTCCTGTCGTGGGGAGCTCAACGTAGACATCTGCGTAAGCTGAGGGGTCTGTTGCGTCGGTTTAGGGGTTGCTCCATCTTCAGCCTCCTTTGGGTGGGTCATCATCGTCTCGTTATTGTCCGGTGATCTTGTCATCAAGTTGCTCTTCCTGAATGCATCTCCTTCATTGTCCTTATTTCGTTGTGCGTTAATCATCTTCTGTGAGTGGGTCCAAACTCTAAGCCGCTATCTCCCCGCATATGTGCAGTAGTCCAAAATGTCCCCATGGGTCCCTATGCAAGCAGTGAGGTCCATGCGAGGGTTGACACAGAGCTTCATGGGCATCTGTGTTCAGAGCCAGGACAGACTCTAGGCAGGAATCCGTTCAACTGCGCCTGCACCACCGAGCCTTCGGTGTGCGGTTCGAACGTACTTAGAGACGTGCAAAGTTTTATTTGGACGGAGGCGAAAGAGGCATTATCCTGAAAGCCGTTTCTGCGAGATGTCACTCTTGCTTACTAAGGAAACAGAATGCCGCGTTCGTCAGCCCGCAATCGTCAGTTCCAATAGTGTTATCCAGCCGTTGGTCCTTGTGATATCCATGGTCGTACCGTGACTAGGGAATCGCGGGTGTGTCAGGCCCGTCACCCCGGTTGGGGTGCCGCTGCGATAATAATAATAAAATGACAATATTTAATAAAAATAAATTTTTATAATTATTATATTTATTAACACTTTCTCTAGCTAATAATATCAAAGAACAAATTCATAAACTAAGTAAAACTAATCCATAGGAAAGCATATCACATCCTAAAAAATAAGAAATTTCTGATCAATAATTTAATTTAATTTAAATAATAATTTGTACCATTCAATATATATTATTAATAAAACATACAGGTAATAAAAATAACAAAAAAAAAATAATTTTTAACATTATATAATTCTAAAAGATTGGAAATAATCATTACCATGAGTTCGAATTATAGATACTAAAATTGACAACCCTAAAGCCCCTTCACAAACTCTAAATGTTAAAAATATTATTCTAAAATATCTTTCATAATTTAATATATTTAAGTAAATAAATAACATAAAAAATAATATTAAAACAATAAATTCTAAACTTAAAAGTATTGAAAGCAAATGTTTTCGATTAGAAACAAAACAAAATAAACCTAAAATAAATAAAATTATAGGTAAACTTCAATATAAAATTATAATCATTAGTTTTAATAGTTTAATAAAAACATTGGTCTTGTAAATCAAAAATAAGAATTTTTCTTTTAAAACTTCAAGAGAAAAGAAATTTCTTTTTCATTAATCCCCAAAATTAATATTTTAAATAAACTATCTCTTGATATTATTCAATTAATATTATATTCTTTAATTTTAACTACTTCAATCATTTTTTTAAATATAATTCATCCATTAGCTATAGGTTTAACCTTATTAATTCAGACAATTTTTATTTGTTTAATTTCAGGTTTAATAACAAAAAGTTTTTGATACTCTTATATTTTATTTTTAATTTTTTTAGGGGGAATATTAGTATTATTTATTTACGTAACCTCATTAGCTTCTAATGAAATATTTAATTTATCAATTAAATTAACTTTATTTTCAAGTATGATTTTATTTATTTTTTTTATTATTTCATTTTTAATAGACAAAAACACTACATCATTATTTTTATTAAACAATGAAATAGAATCAATTTTTAATCAAAATTCTTATTTTTTAGAAAATTCTTTATCTTTAAATAAATTATATAATTTTCCAACAAATTTTATTCATAAATTATTTATTAATTACTTTAATTGTAGTTGTAAAAATTATTAAATTATTTAAAGGTCCATTCGTATAATATCTTAAATAATTAATGAATAAACCTTTACGAACTTCACACCCCTTTTTAAAATCGCTAATAATGCTTTAGTTGACTTACCAGCTCCAATTAATATTTCAAGATGATGAAATTTTGGATCTTTATTAGGATTATGTTTAATTATTCAAATTTTAACAGGATCATTTTTAGAAATACATTATACTGCTGACATAAATTTAGCTTTTTATAGAGTTAATCATATTTGCCGTGATGTAAATTATGGATGATTATTACGAACTTTGCACGCTAGTGGTGCCTCTTTCTTTTTTATTTTGTATTTATTTTCATGTTGGACGTGGAATTTACTATGGATCTTATTTATTTACTCCAACATGATTAATTGGAGTAATTATTTTATTTGTAGTTATAGGAACAGCTTTTATAGGATATGTATTACCTTGAGGACAAATATCAGTTTGAGGAGCTACAGTTATTACAAATTTATTATCAGCTATTCCTTATTTAGGGATAGATTTAGTACAATGACTATGAGGAGAATTTGCAGTTGATAACGCTACATTAACTCGATTTTTTACTTTTCATCTCATTTTACCATTTATTGTACTTCCAATAACAATAATTCATCTACTATTCCTTCATCAAACTGGATATAATAATCCAATTGGATTAAACTCTAATATTGATAAAATTCCATTTCAACCTTATTTAACTTTTAAGGATATTGTTGGATTTATTGTAATAATTTTTATTTTAATTTCATTAGTATTAATTAGACCAAATTTACTTGGAGACCCAGATAATTTTATTCCTGCAAATCCTTTAGTTACTCCAGCCCATATTCAACCTGAATGATACTTTTTATTTGCATATGCTATTTTGCGTTCTATTCCTAATAAATTAGGTGGAGTAATCGCATTAGTTTTATCAATTGCTATTTTAATAATTTTACCATTTTATAATTTAAGAAAATTCCGAGGAATTCAATTTTACCCTATTAATCAAATTTTATTTTGAATTATAGTAGTAACAGTAATTTTATTAACTTGAATTGGAGCACGACCTGTAGAAGAACCTTATGTATTAATTGGACAAATTTTAACAGTTGTTTATTTTTTATATTATTTAATTAATCCATTAGTTAATAAATGATGAGATAATTTATTAAATTAATAATTAGTTAATGAGCTTGAACAAGCATATGTTTTGAAAACATAAGATAGAATTAAATTTTCTATTAACTTTACTAAAAAAAATTCATTATAATAAAGAAAATAATAAAATCTTAAACCCAATAAAAAATAATAAATAATTTAAAGAAAAAGATAAAAAACACTTTCAAGCTAAATATATTAATTTATCATAACGAAATCGAGGTAAAGTCCCACGAGCTCAAATAAACACAAAAGAAATAAATGTTAATTTAATATAAAATAACAAATTAAACACATCGCATCCTAAAAAAATAACACAAAATAATATTCTTATAAATAAAATTCTTGCATATTCAGCTATAAAAATTAAAGCAAATCCTCCTC
The DNA here is from genome assembly GCA_008042795.1 of Drosophila asahinai. Taxonomy (NCBI): domain Eukaryota; kingdom Metazoa; phylum Arthropoda; class Insecta; order Diptera; family Drosophilidae; genus Drosophila; species Drosophila asahinai. The sequence goes on from VNJZ01012476.1 coordinate 4,647, forward strand.
TTCTGTACTCTACATTAAACCCAGAAACTAATTCTGATTCCCCTTCAGCAAAATCAAATGGAGTTCGATTAGTTTCAGCTAAAGAAATTGTTAATCAAACTAAAGCTATTGGAAATAAAATAATAAAAAATCAAATATAAATTTGATAATAATAAAAATAAATTATATTATAACTTCCAATTAAAAAAATAAAATATAATATAATTAAAGCTAATCTTACTTCATAAGAAATAGTTTGAGCAACAGCTCGTAATCCTCCTAATAAATCATAATTCGAATTAGAAGATCAATTAGCAACTATAACAGTATAAACTCCTAATCTTGTACAACATAAAAAAAATAAACCTCCTAAATTAAAAGAATACAATTTGAAGTGGAGTGGGCGGATTCTTAGCCAAAAAAAAAGACTTTCGTAGTTGCAGATGTCCAAAATCCCACGTAGAAAAAATAAGTAGTTGGGGTTGCAATTTGAATTGAATATGAACTTTATTTGCCTTCATCGGCTGGGTCGCAAATTAGAACTAATTACATGGCACAAAATAGAAGTTGGGGACAGCGGACTGGAAAGCTCTTGCGGACTGGAAGCCCGGAGGAAGAGAGGGAGAGAGAGTGTGGGAGAGCGCTGGGCTCCATTAAGCGGGACATCCCGAAGCCGCTAGAGCTTCACACTGGCTCTCGAAAATAAGCGCCCTCTTGGCGCGAACACAATTTAACAAAAAAGGTATACATATTCATACAAATAAAGACAAAAATAAAGAAAAAATTGGAGAAATATAATATCTTAAATAATTATATAATAAAGGATAAGTTTGTTCTTTTGTTAATAATTTAATTGCTTCACAATAAGGTTGAGGAATTCTTATTAATCCTACTTTATTTGGACCCTTACGAATTTGAATATAACCTTAAACTTAACGTTCTAATAAAGTTAAAAAATCCACACTCACTAATACACAAATAATTAATAATAAACTTCCAATTAAAGATAAAATAAATTCTATATAAAACAAGTACTATTTGTAATAAAAATTACATGTATAAATTCTAAATTTATTGCACTAATCTGCCAAAATAGTTTATATAAATATTAATAATATTCATTATATTAAATATAATTATTTTAATATTTGGTCCTTTCGTACTAAAATATTATAATTTTTTAAAGATAGAAACCAACCTGGCTTACACCGGTTTGAACTCAGATCATGTAAGAATTTAAAAGTCGAACAGACTTAAAATTTGAACAGCTACACCCAAAATTATATCTTAATCCAACATCGAGGTCGCAATCTTTTTTATCGATATGAACTCTCCAAAAAAATTACGCTGTTATCCCTAAAGTAACTTAATTTTTTAATCATTATTAATGGATCAATTATTCATAAATTAATGTTTTTACAAATTAAAAGTTTTTTAAATTTTAATATCACCCCAATAAAATATTTTAATTTATTAAAATTAAATTAATCTTTATAATTAAAATAAATAAAATATAAAGATTAATAGGGCCTTCTCGTCTTTTAAATTTATTTTAGCTTTTTGACTAAAAAATAAAATTCGGCTAAAATTTTAAATGAAACAGTTAATATTTCGTCCAACCATTCATTCCAGCCTTCAATTAAAAGTATAATGATTATTCTACCTTTACACAGTCAAAATACTGCGGCCATTTAAATATTATCAGTGGGCAGGTTAGACTTTATATATAGTATAATTCAAAAAGACATGTTTTTGTTAAACAGGCGAACATTATTTTTGCCGAATTCTTTATTTAAAATTTTCATTTATAATTATTTTAACAATATGTATATACTAATTCTATCATTATTACTTAATTTTAAAATTTAAAATAATATTCTAATAAATATTTAAAATTTAATTAATAATTTAATTTATAAAATAAATTATTACAAGTTTTTTAATAATTGCTAATTCTAAGCATATATTTATTAAATTTATTTATTATTTTTAAATATTTATTTTATAGCTTATCCCATAAAATATTAAAATTATAAATTATTTAATACGTTAAAAAACTAAATAAATTAATAATTGTTAAATTAAAATTATTTCTTAAAAAACTAGATACCTTTAAAAACGAATAACATTTCATTTCTAATAAAATATTTTAAATAATTTTATTACATTAACTTATAAATTATATTAACTCTTTTAAAATCGAGAATAATAAATATTTATTTTTTATTTTATAAACGCTGATAAACAAGGTACAATAAAATAAATTTTCTTTTAAAATAAAATTTTTTCAAATGATTTCAATTTTCTTTTACAATACTAATAAACTATTATTAAAATTATTTTTTCTTTAAACAATACTTAAACTTTATAATTTATAGTTATTTCTAATTAAAAAAAAAAATTTTTTTTTTAATAATAATAATTAATAAATAAAATCTAATCAATTTATATTGATTTGCACAAAAATCCTTTCAATGTAAATGAAATGCTTTACTTAATAAGCTTTAAATTGTCATTCTAGATACACTTTCCAGTACATCTACTATGTTACGACTTATCTTACCTTAATAATAAGAGCGACGGGCGATGTGTACATATTTTAGAGCTAAAATAAAATTATTAATCTATATAATTTTACTACCAAATCCACCCTCAAAATATTTTCATAATTTTTTTTTTTTTTTCGTTTAAATATATCATTGTAACCCATTATTACTTAAATATAAGCTACACCTAGATCTGATAAAAATTTTTATTAAAATTATTGAATATTATTATTCTTAAGAAATATTCTAATAACGACGGTATATAAACTGATTACAAACTTAAGTAAGGTCCATCGTGGATTATCGATTACAAAACAGGTTCCTCTGGATAGACTAAAATACCGCCAATTTTTTTAAGTTTCAAGAACATAACTATTACTACTTTAGTAAATAAATTACATTTTAAATAATAGGGTATCTAATCCTAGGTTTTTTATTAAATTTTTTTAGCTTCAATTATTTAAAAAAAAAAATATTTTAAATATAAAATTTTACTTAATATACTTAATTTTATTTTATTAAATTTATTTAACTATTACTAAAAAAAATTTTATTTGTATTATTGGTATAACCGCGACTGCTGGCACCAATTTGGTCAATACTCTTTAATATTGCTATTTCTAAATTTCCTTAATTAATAAAATTAATTACTGCGAATAAAATTTTTAAGATATTATAAAAATAAATATAAATTCACACAAAAATTTACATATAAATCAAACTAATAACAAATTTTTAAGCCAAAATAAAACTTTTAAATTTTATTAAAAAATTTTAATAAATATTATATAATTTATTTAATACAAATTAATAATAAAAAATATCATATAATACACATACACACACATATATATTAATAATTTAATAATTTAAATCAGCGTTGGGCACGAGATCTAACGGTTTGAGTAGCAGGTAGGCCAGACCAAAAAAAACAACAACAACCACCACCGTCGCGGAGCGCCGCAGCCACGCGCCTTAAAGAATGTGCGAGACCCAGCCAATGTATTTTTTTGTTGCAAATCTCGGGACCGCGGCGATGAGCTTGCTACCTGCGCACAAGCTCTGTAGCATTGTTTTTGGTTTTCTTCACGGATCGCTGAACGCCAGCCGCGACCCGTCTGCGACGATTTGCTGGCGCCTCCCGAAAAATATAACGGTTTGAGCAGAGTGAGCAAATTGAGCCAGGGCGCGCCCAACGCTGGTCTAGGGACTTCTATCGAACATCCCACAAATATATTTAATCGATCGAACCTTATTCTGTAGGTGTTAATTAATTTTCTTTTGCGAAACGTTTAAATTTGGACTCTTTGGCATTTTGTTAAGGATTTACACCAAGAATGACGCCAAAAGTTTGTGTTTTTCCCCGAATTAAGTCTTTAACCAGAAAAACAGCCCAAATTGCAACAAAAAAATAGTGCCCAGACCCAAAAAATACGAAAAAATATAATATTTGTATGTGCAACGAATACTTTTGTGAGCATACAAAACGGTTTAGTTTTATATTTTTGTCCGTAACTTTTCATGGAAAGCGATTTCTGTTTAGTTTTTTTCGCTATGTACTTCACAAAATACATATGTATCTTTGGAAACCCAAACCATTTTTTAACATTCTAAAACGGTTACTTACTTAAAATTGGATTTTTCTCTTAACCCTCTTTGCAACGAATACTTTTGTGACTAACTGTAGCTATTATTAAAAAATTAACTCTGATCTTAGCTGAACGCCGGTTTTCTTCATTAAAATTTGGTACTTCGTTAAGAGTTGTTTTTTTTTTAAATGGAAAAAATTAACAAGAATAATACATTTAAAAAGTTAGTTATATGGGATCAATGCTATTAATTTTGATGAGAAATATACTGAGAATTCGAATGTTCTGAGATATGTGTTGTTGTATACCACAAGGTGACCAGCAATTTCAAGGGCTAAGTGTCTAAGGTCTGAAGTTTCTATCAAAATCTTAAAAGTCGTTACAACAAATTTGTTTAAATACTTAAAACAAATTATTTTGATTATAAATTTCTAATTATGTCAAGGTCAAACTTTAAACCAACTTTTTAATATGTTTTTCTGTTTAATAGCTTATTCTCTAATTTAGTCAAAATTGATACCTTCACTGTCATTATTTAACTCTTCAAATCTTTTTTTAAACTATCTATGACTTTTCCTTTCAGTGATACTCCGAACAAAACTTGACTTGGATGTTTGTTAATTAATCTTTTCATTGTATTATTAAGGGCGTTTGCAACCGTTTCCAAAACGGTGTCCTAGTACAATCCTTTGTCTGGTTTAATCAACTTGGCGAGCATTGAACCAATGATTCTATTTACTCTTTCGACCTGGCCATTAGCCTGCGGGGGTCCGGATGCTATCTTTATTGCTTTTGAAACTTTTTAGAGGTAAAGAATGTCCCCCGGTCCGAAATAATGAACTTTGGCCTACTAAAAGACCTAAAATAGTTCTTCAATGCTAATATTGCTTCCCTAGATTTTGTTGTTTTTGCAGGATAGAGCCTTACAAACTTTGTGAACGCGTCTATAATCACTAATACGTGTTTGTTCGATCTACTTTTATGAACAGGACCATAATGGTCTATGTGTACGACCTCAAAGGGAATATTTACTTTGGGAATCCTGTGGAGGAATCCCTCTTCTTATCCAGACTTTTTAGAAAAAGCGATACATTTTAGACAGTTCTTAATATGTTGCTTGCATTTCTCTCTGACGTTCGGAAACCAGTAGCTTTTTGAGATTACTTCTACCATTTTGTCTATTCCAACGTGTCCTAATTAGTTATGATAATAATTAAATAGAACATGGCTTTCCATTTTATTTGATAGGTAAAATAAGAGAGCTTTTTTAGCTTTCTTCCGATAAACTAATCCGTTACGCATTTCATAATCTTTAAGCTCTGTCTGTTGAAGCTCCTGAACTACACTTTTAATCTTCTCGTCTCTGCTTTGACAAATGATTAAGTTTTTTTCAAATGAGTTGGAATCGATTGTCAGTATATGTGTGTTTCTACTAAGTGCATCCACGCGATACATGCGCTTGCCGGCTCTATGTTCTAAAATGCTCTAAATGTAATCATAATCTTGCAGAAAAAGGCCCACCTGGCTATCTTTGGACTTAGTCCTTTTTTTTTTGTTTAATGCCAGGGTAAAAGCATTACAGTCTGTGACTATTTCGAATTCTATTCCTTGAAGATAAATCCTAAAGCGATGCAAGGAGTAAAAAGATCAGTGCTTTCCACGTCACCACGGATCAGGTTATACATAAAGACAATGCCTAGCAAGGTTTTTCGATTTGTTAAGAAAGGTGGGTTAATAAGGAGAAGTCTACTAGAATAAGGTGGCAACCGAAGGTTTGCATCCCTGTTTAACCCACGAAGAGCGAAAAGTAAAAAGTTCTTTTGAGCTGACTCAATGCGTTTGCTGTGAACGACCCACTGGGGACTCCAAACGCAAAATCCATATTCTTAAATTTTTACTACTTTTGTTATTTAAACAATTATTTTCTATACCTTTATCATTTAAGCAGTTATTTTCTTTACTTTTATAATTTTAAGAATCATTTTCTATAATTCCATCATTTAAATAATCATTTTATTTACTTCTATCATTTAAACAATCATTTTCTATACTTCTATTATTTAAACAACCATTTTCTATACTGCAAACATTTTCTCTGTTTCTCTCATTTGAACTATCATATTCTATATTATAGATATATATATAGATATATATATAGATATAGCGTTTTCTATATCTCTCTAATTTGAACAAGTGTTGTGGCCAAGTGCTACAATCTGTTTGTACTTATATTAATGCATAACACTGAGTACAGTGTGCATTCGATATGTAAACATACTACATCTCCCTCCTTTTGAAAAATAACGTAATTCTATGAAGTTATTTTCTTACTATATGTATATATAATATAAATGATCTTTAATTTTTTGGACAGTGTTATTTTCTATTTTTTTTTTCGAATCAGAAAGTATTTTTTTTTGCCATAAAACGAGCTCAGCTTAAAGCTTTTTACATAGAGTAGGCATTTCGAGTGAGCTTTAAATCTTTGTTTTTGCACTCCGCTGTTCTTTTTTTTTTTTTTTTCATTACATCACTCAACACACTCAGATCTTTTTCTTTAAACTATTTCCAGATTTTTTTTGTAGTCGTTCTTCAGATCCTCCAGGCTCAATGTTGGCGTTCTTCGTATATCCTCCAGGTTAATTACTGTTCTTCGCAATCCTCCAGGTTAAATGTCACGGTCGCCATATGAAGATGTTTATCCATCCATTCCAACGTATAAGAATTTATATTTGGTTTTCTTAACAGGAGGAGCGACTTGATCGTTCACTCCAATGTTCTTTTATTGAATGCTCTCTAATTCTATTACATTGGCGCATATAGCTAAAGATCGCTCAGCGATGTCGGCAGAGAGCCGGCAGAGCGGCGGTCGACACTTATGTATAAATGAGTATATAAATATATATATACAGTGGGGAGCAAAAGTGATTCCACGTTCGACATTTTCGTGTTCGAGAGCTCATAAAACCTGATCGAATGAAGTTAATGAAACAAACTTTTTTTTTCCTCGATTCCTTATTCTATTTGAAACAAATAGACGTAAATAGAAAAATAATATAAGAAGAAATCTAATAGTTATAAATAAAAAACCAAAACAAAAGACATGTACTCAGTTTTGCACCTTATATGAAAAAATCAATGGAAATTCCATATTAATATTTGGTCCAAAAACAATTCTTGTCTTTATAATTTTTTATGTAGTTTGGCATCTTTTCAACCCATTTCTCAATAATTCCATTTAGAATTTGATTCCACGCCAGTTTCACTCGCATCTAAGGACCGCCTACGTTGCATTAAACTGATTGATATCGCCCTAGATATATGATCATGATTGACCATAGGTTTTCAATCAGATTGAGGTCTGGGCTTTGAGTTAATTAGTCAACCGACATAAAAATTTGATTTTCCACCCATTTCTAACACATTTTCGCAGTGTACTTAGGATACCCCTCTTGTTCAAAAGTACATTTTCCTTCATAGAAGCCACATTTGTCCAGAAATTTTTTAAAAATTGCTTGGAAAATATTGAAAATAGTCTTTTTTACTCATAATTCCATCAATTTTGTGCAAAGGCTTAACTTGCCACGATGTAAAGCTATTATATTTCCTCCTCCACGCTATACGGCTTGCTCACATATTGTCTTCGAAGCTTGTTACTGGACCTACGCGAACAATACTACATCCTATTCGACTGGAAATGGTTAAACATGGATTCTTTTGACCAAATATCACATTTCCAATCTTATACTGCCTAATTTTTGCGTATCCATGCGAATATCAATCAAACCTTAATACCTTCCTAGGAGCGAGTTGGTTTATTCTTTTCCCCAATTACGGAATTTTCAGTTCTACCCAATGGTACCGAGTTCTCCTTCGAATTTTTATACAAAATTTATTAAATTATAAAGGGGGAAGACTATTTTAAATATTTTTCAAGCCCATTTTCAATATGTTTTGGAACATTTTGGCTTTAATTCTTATGAAACGGGTAGAAAACCAACATTTTATCTTGTTGGAGTGGAAAGCTAAAAGTCCCGACCCCAATCGGATTGAAATCCTGGTCAATCCTGACCATATATCTTGGGCCGTATCAATCAGTCCAATGCAACGTATGTGGTCCTTGGCGGCGTGTGGAACTGAAGTGGAATCAACTTCTGAATGGAATTGTTGAGAAATGGGTTGAAAAGATGCTAAAATACATAAAAAATTATAAAGACAAGAATTGTCTTTGGACCAAATATTTATATGGAATTTCCATTGATTTTTCATATAAGGTGCAAAACTGAGTACATGTCATTTGTTTTGGTTTTTTATTTCTTACTATTACATTGCAAATTGAATAAGGAATCGAGGAAAAAAAGTTTGTTTTATTAACTTCATTCGTTCAGGTTTTATGAGGGCTCGAACACGAAAATGTTGAACGCTGAATCACTTATGCTCCCCACTGTACATATGTGTGTCGCGCATGGCAATTATGCTGACTCTGCAATGTCCAGTCCCAGTGCACTCAAGGGTGGTCATATTACCGAGCGCTTAGGGAACTTCTTGGCTCTTAAATTTCTATGTAAGTGTTGTGGCCAAGTGCTAAAATCAGTTTGTACTTATATTAATGCATAACACTGAGTACAGTGTGCACTCGATATGTAAACATACTACAAAGGCAACGTATTTCGTAGGAATCTCTTCATTAAACTTGATATTTTCCTTTTCCAATATGTTTTCGACGTATACTATTCTGATTAATCTAATTGGACTCCCAGAATCGATTAGGCATTCTAAGAACAAACATTGATTAGATACTAAACCAAAATAAATTTGAAACGGTCTCACGTATTCATTGTTAGGCACGATGAATTGAAGCAGTGCTTGTGCGCTTGTTGTCGCAGAAGAGAATCGGAAATCCCTTCAATGATGTTATCGATTAATTCTTCGTCGTCCATCTGAATATGTGTAGCCAGCAACGTTTTTTCTTTGAAGTAGGTGGAAAAATCCTCGGATGGTTTCCTTTAACATCACTACCAAGCGGATCACCTCATCATTTAGCTTGAACATGCTTGTGATAACGTTGAGCTGTGCGATCCATGTACTGACCGGAAGTTTGTTGTTAGCGGCGCCGTCGTAGATTGGGAGCTTTCTTTGGCCATGGCCAGCAGCGAATTATTGTTTAACATACAACCGTTTCCCCCGGTCTGGCATCTTCGCCAGCAATATTTCCCAAAACTGCTAGGGCAACATTGCTTCTGACTGGTGTGGCAACATTGCTCATTGTTCTGGCGATGAGCAGCTTCAATTTTAAGATATTCGTTTTCCAATTGGAGTAACTTCAATTGGCGCATTACGGCGTCCAATTGCATGGAAACTTCGGAAACATTCACTCCACTTCCCAATTCGAAACAGTGCCGACCTCGCGGCGGCGCAGTTCTGACAGCAGCTTCAATGTAGCGTTGGCTACGCGTGTCCTGCGTTGTGCTGTTCGACCTCGTTGTAAGCGGCTTCTGTGTAGCCTTGGGCACGCTGTGGCACGGCTCCGGCGTCGTCGTGGGGTGGTGTAGAGCTGGGAACAATTCGATTTTTAAATCGATTTAATCGATGTTTTTGGATGAGCGAAAAAATCGATTCCTTTTTTAGGGAATCGATGCATCGACCGTCTAATCACCTTTAAACAAATTATCAACTCTAAATAGCGATTGGAATTGAACAAATGTAAGTAAACAAAAATATTATTTTAAAGTAAAATAAGTTAATTAAAATAATGCATTTTAGAATCAGTGTGTGTTGGTGGTGCGGAAGAAGCAGAGAGATGGATTTATTTGTGCCTTTATCAGGTAAATAAACTAGTAAATAATCTAGTGACGACAGTATTTGGAAAATCCCCACGCATCGCCAAATATAAGTACATTATAATATTGGAAGGTTCGATATTTTGATCTGATTTTGTTATTGATTAAGTCTAATTTGCCATTAAATTGTTCTTTCAGAGTCACGCAACTGAGATGGATTCCTTAAAGGAGTGTGCGCTTAAGTATTTGTGCATTCCAGCGTGTTCAACAGAATCAGAGAGGACATTCAGCAGGGCTGGATGCATTGTTACTGACCGGCGACCTGCCTTAAAGCCAAAGAATGTTGACAAGTTGGTCCTTACCAGCAAGAACCAATGGGTTTTAGATATTGAATCAAAATATTTAATCTCATAAAATATCTTTACATTGAATTTTATTTTTGTTTAGAACAATTCGTCATTTGATGTTTAAATTTTTTTAAGCTAAAATATGCCTTATTCTTATTTTTTGTTCCCAGCTCTAGGGCGGTGTAGGGCAGCTCCGTCGTCGTCGCGCTCGATCTCGTCACTTGCACCTTCTAATTCGGCGACGTCATTGAAAAGCAACAGGCAAACTCCTTGGGCTTCAGGTGGCACCGTGTTCAGCCGCGCTGCGAGCTTTGTCTTGTTGTCGCTTTTCTGCATGTTGAGTTTTCCCAGCCAATTGCGCAGTTCGGCTACAGTAAAATCGTCCGCACCGATTATATTCATTTCCCAGTTGTGCCTGCCACCACTAAATTTTTTATAGTTTTCACTTCGTTCAGGTTGAGTATAACATCCTGGATAATGACAGAGGCTCACAGGACGCAGTCCTGCTAAGCGGTCTGAGGGTTGAGATTGGAATCGCGGATGGGACCCTATTATACCGTAGCTCTTTCGGGGTATAGTGGGTTAATTGTGAATCATCAACGACTCTCATTACATAATTATATTACGGATCCCTAATGTGTCTAAAAAATTTGGATCAATGGATTGAAAACCAAAACTTCGCTAGCTAAGGCAAGCTAAATTAATATCAAAAATAAGAAGATGATGATGCTTTTATATGACTAAGAACTAAATCAATTTATTTCCTGAAGGGTTTCCTATAAATTTCATGGTTTGAGTTATATACATATTTGCATCTTAGTACTCTATGAAATCTATTAAGGTATTATTTTAAGTTATTTATTAAAAGCTACACCAAAAGTTTTTATTTTGTAAATTTGTATGCGTTATATGTGTAAGTGAGTAAGTGCTTATGATTATTCCTATGAAACTAGATAAATTTTATCTAGAGTGACGTTACATTTTTAATTGTTTTCTTTAAATTTTAATTATTCATTGATATTTTTTAATTTAGTTTTAAGAATATACATATCTCCATGGTATCTCCATGATCAATAAGTTGCAATGTTTCGATGGATAAGTAAATAATATTGGTAGCCCATTAGAATCAGCGCACAGTACGACGGCAATGGTAGCGCACATAGTCATATGGGATACAGGCTCATGCCTACATAGTTGGCAGTATCCAACTTAGCTAAAGCGGCAGCGTCAAATTGAGTGATCCTACCGTAATCATTTACGAAATTGAGGCATTTACCCGGGACTTACGTACATTACATCCGCGCAGAAAGGCCTTCCATTGCTGATGACGTTTCCATGCTGTAGAACTATATAGAAGTTTGATTACGTCGATTTTAATTTGCTGTTATTGGTTTCATCGTTTGTTTT